>JAXIVJ010003301.1:0-96056 GCA_036785665.1 Chirona hameri
GACCTGATACTGTTCCGTCGTGACTTGATACTGTTCCATCGTGACCTGATACTGTCCCTCTCCGTGACATGATACTGTTCCTCTCCGTGACCTGATACTGTTCCTCTCCGTGACCTGATACTGTTCCTCTCCGTGACCTGATACTGTTCCTCTCCGTTACCTGATACTGTTCCTCTCCGTGACCTGGTACTGTTCCTCTCCGTGACCTGATACTGTTCCTCTCCGTGACCTGATACTGTTCCTCTCCGTGACCTGATACTGTTCCTCTCCGTGACTTGATACTGTTCATCTGCGTGACATGATACTGTTCCTCCTCCGTGCCCTGATACTGTTCCTCTCCATGACCTGATACTGTTCCTCTCCGTGACCTAATAACTGTTCCTCTCCGTGACTGATACTGTTCCTCTGCGTGACCTGATACTGTTCCCTCCGTGACCTGATACTGTTCCGTCGTGACCTGATACTGTTCCTCGTGACTTGATATTGTTCCTCTCCGTGACTTGATACTGTTCCTCTCCGTGACCTGATACTGTTTCTCTCCGTGACCTGATACTGTTCTCTCCGTGACCTGATACTGTTCCTCACCTGACCTGATACTGTTCCTCTCCGTGACCTGATACTGTTCCTCTCCGTGACCTGATACTGTTCCTCTCCGTGACCTGATACTGTTCCTCTCCGTGACCTGATACTGTTCCATCGTGACCTGATACTGTTCCTCTCCGTGACCTGATACTGTTCCTCTCCGTGACCTGATACTGTTCCTCTCCGTGACCTGATACTGTTCCTCTCCGTGACCTGATACTGTTCCGTCGTGACTTGATACTGTCCTCTCCGTGACCTGATACTGTTCCTCTCCGTGACCTGATAATGTTCCTGTCCGTGACCTGATACTGTTTCGTCGTGACTTGATACTGTTCCTCTCCGTGACCTGATACTGTTCCTCTCCGTAACCTGATACTGTTCCTCTCCGTGACCTGATACTGTTCCTCTCCGTGACCTGATACTGTTCCTCTCCGTGACCTGATACTGTTCCTCTCCGTGACCTGATACTGTTCCTCTCCGTGACCTGATACTGTCCTCTCCGTGACCTGACTGTCCTCTCTGTGACCTGATACTGTTCCGCCGTGACAAATCGCACATTAAAATCTCAAAACGAAAGTTATGTATCTGTTGGACATCTCAATCCGTGAATAGGTACGAATGGAACGCAAAAAAATAAAATGTACGACGACCCATCGATGTTCTTTGCATTGATGTAAGCAAGTTTCATATATTTTGGTAGGTACCTATTTGTGAATATAACCTGACTCGATTATCTATCAACCTTGTTTGAGGGATCAATCACTCTGTATATATCGCCTTCTAGCCGCTCGTCCGAGTTGCCTTTCGGACTGGATTCTCGGCGGCTAGCCTGGGCTTGCGCTAGTGCTCGGGCCGCCTGGAGACCCCTGCGGAGCGCCTCTCTTGAGGGACGGTTGTTGAAATTCTGCAGGTCGGTCGTAGTCAGCTGCCGCTGTGAAGCAAAGGTCAAGGTCTGGGGACTGTTCATAAACAATATGTACGTAGTGAAGAGCAGGTCGATGTCACAAGACTAGACCAGCAGGATGATAATAACCACTTACAGTTACATATGCGGCCCCAACACATGCATAGGCTAGGTACACAATAAAAGAACGTGACGTACAATAAATACACATGAATAAAACATCGCTATCAACCTATTCAAATTCAGGATATACATGTTGCCCATTCAAGGAAATCGTCCACCTTCAACATTAGTTTTCAACTGAGATAGCAGTTTTGTAGCCCGTGTTGGGAAACCCCTATCTGCAAGTTTTCTTGACTGAAAAGACTCTCCAGCCGAATATATTTGAGTTTTTGGCGAAGGAATGCGGTGCTGGCGAAAGAATGTTGTACTGGTTCTAGCCCGGGCAGAGGCTATACCATCAGCCAATCAGCTTGCAGCTGGTGCTAGCGAGCGAACGCCGGCCGCCGGTTGCACATCTCCAATGCGAGTATATCTTTACGCGACTACTTTCGAATCTGATTGGCTGAACCATTGTTTACATTCGCGTGACGTCAGGACTCTGACTCAGAGAGTATGCATATAGTTTTGATGAACAATAAAAATGTACGGCCTTCTGTCCTGAATCGACGCGATATAAGGCCATTTTTGACAATATAAAAAGAAATTGTATTAAAAAAATATAATCAAATCGTGTTGGGTAAAAAATTTCCAAGGTGAACTATTTCCTTTAAATGACCAAGGACCGTACAAAGTATTGAAAATGATCTATGGTACCTTGAAACCAACTATAAAAAGGATTAAAGCCTAAAACAAACCGATATGTCAAAGTAAACTGCAGGGTTTCCTTACCTCGCGCGCCGACGCAAGGTTTTGACTGGGCGGAATATGCTGGAGCGGGTTTTGGCTGGTAAGGATATGCTGGAGCGGGTTTTGACTGGTAAGGATAAGCTGGAGCGGGTTTTGGCTGGTGAGGATATTCTGGAGCGGGTTCTGATTGGGGAGGATATTCTGAGCGGGTTCTGAATGGGGAGGATATTCTGGAGCGGGTTCTGATGGGGGAGATATTCTGGAGCGGGTTCTGATGGGGGAGGATATGCTGGAGCGGGATCTGACTGGGCCTCGGGATGGGACTGGAGACAGGATCTGGAGCAGGAACTAGATGGTCCTGGAGCAGGAACTGGGATGGGACCTGAGGTTGGAGCTGAGATTCAGTGGCAGGAGTTCGCGTTCGGGGGACAGCGCCAGATGGAGTTCTGGAGTTGGTGGTGGACGCAGAAAAGTAGCATGGTTGCCCGGGCTGTGCCATCTGAAATGTGAACAGAACACGTCTATCAAACGTCGGCATTCAGCAGCAAACGTCAATTTATTTTAAACAACACACAGACAGTGACGGACAGTCATCAATTTTATCAATACCACGGAGTAGGTGTAAAATTAATAAACAGCAGTACAATCCGAGGACAATTTAATTTGATGAAAATCAAGACCAATCCAGTCGAACATTAGTCACCTTTGGCATAACCTGGTGCGAGCGATGGATCAGCATCATCAGGTGGTGTAGAAACTGAAAACACGTCACATCGGTTATCATTCACGTCGCCACGGTTTCAAAATGTGTAGGGTTAAATCTAAGTGGTCGTGAACTTTAACCTGCCATTGGCTGGGGGCGTTTTTGCCCCCCCCCCCCTTCTGACGAACTGTCGCAATAGTTCACAAACTAATAGGGCTATCGACGTGGAGCTGCAGGTA
Source organism: Chirona hameri (assembly GCA_036785665.1). NCBI lineage: Eukaryota > Metazoa > Arthropoda > Thecostraca > Balanomorpha > Balanidae > Chirona > Chirona hameri. The sequence continues at coordinate 3,278 of JAXIVJ010003301.1, forward strand.
CCTTCTCCTACATCAATTATACGTCTTCTGTGTGAAAATGAAGATATTTCGTCGAAATTATCGAAATATAGCGAATTTAGTGACGTCACTACACACGAGTTTGACACAAAAATCAGCTAAACTTTAGCAGGCCGTACAAATGTCATATTTGAAGCAAATGCAATCAAAAAACGCCCAAAGATAGCAATTGGCATGGGCTACAACATGATGTTCTCGGATTTTTGGAAAGTTTGGTTTTTGACCCCCAAAAATGTAAAGAAAACTATTCTTTTAATGCCCTCAACATCTACATTTTCAAATATTTTCAAACAATGGGAAGGTATGTTGAACAACCACATGTCGACAATACCCAAACCAAATGTAAAAGCAATATCTTTATTTTTGACTAACTTATCGCTCCCTAAGTATGAGTAATTCATGACGTCATATTTTGAAATTGCGTATTTTGGCTTTTAATGACCAGATACAAACAAATAAATGAAAGCAGTGTTTCTAAGACAAAGTTGGTCTAGACACATGCCTTTTCTATTTCGATTTATCAATTTCAAATTTTGACCTTATGTGACCTGGCCTTGACCTTATATGGTCTCAGATTGCGAAAATGACTGCTACTATCGAATTATACGTGTAAAATAACCCATACGATGTGTCGCATGACTTTCGTAGACCTGTGACCTTTTGTGACCTGACCTTGATCTTGACCCTTGCTTACAATTTCACTTTTGCTTATGCGGGATATGTATTATACCTTTGAGATCACTTTGTGCGATAATAGTCGCTGTAATGTCCTAACAGTGCTTCTACTGTCGTTTCAGAATGTGTTGGCCAGGAATACAGAAATGAAGGCTTAGTAGTATTTTACACTGGCGACGGGGACGAGAGCCATGTCAGACCACGTTGATGCAGCACTAGCAACAGCAGGAAGACCCTGCGACCTGGGGACCGACCCCAGCCAGTTCCTGACCCGCTTTGAAGACTGGTGGGAGACCCACAACCTCCTGGTAGACTCTGTCACGGACCTCCCAGACGCAAGGAAGCTGTAGCTCCTGCTACTGTGGGGGGGGGGGGGGCAAAGAGTTCAGGAAGTTTGCCAAGGATGCGGGGGTGCTGTTGGAAGCAGAAGGACCTGATAGACCAGCTGATAGCCTCAAAACCGCACTGGTCAAGATCACAGCGACGTGCTCTCAACATGTCAATCTGACCATGGCAATGTACAAACTCATGCATGCCAGGCAAGGCACCAAGACTGTCACTGAGTTCGCCCATGAGATAGATGAGCTGGCTTCCGGATGCCAGTGAAACCACAGTGCCCTACACCCCGGACAGGGCCAAGAAGGATGCCTTCGTGTTCGGCACCTCTGATGAGAAGCTCCGACAAGAGGCTCTAGCCAAGGACCCAGACTATGGAACCCTCCTGCGGCTTGGGACAAGTTACGAGCAATCACGCAAGGACTCTGGGAAGATACGAGCAGGGGCGGAGGGTACTGACGCAGTCAGACAAGTACTAGATGCCGACGAGGTGGAGGCCGTGGTGGCTAAGATGCTGGCACACAAGCTACCAGGAAGGTACAGCGTCCGACCCACACCCGTATCAAGCTACAAGGGTGGAGCAACAGGGGGTCAAGGTTGGCCGAAATGCCCAAACTGCCCACCACACTTCAGGGCTCACGCACCAGGGAGGTGCCCAGCCAGAGGCAAGACGTGCGCAGCATGCCAGAAGAAGCACCACTTCGCTGGGGCCCCAAACTGCAAGCTCAAGGAAGGCGATGTGCGGAAGGTGGAAGGGTATGAGTATGACGATGACGATGTTGGTCGGGTGATAGAAGTGGGACTCCTGCGAACTGAAGAAAGCAACCACGTCAGCCTGCAGGTTAACGGGGAGTCAGTGCGCTTCTTCGTTGACTCAGGCTGCAGGAAGACGCTCATCCCGAACCACATATACACGCCAACCATGGGACGCCTGACAAGGACTTCAGTCAGGTTCCGGCCGTATGGGACAAGCACCCAGCTGGAAGTTCGTGGGCAGATCCCTGTAAGCCTGTGCAGCCAGAGCGGGGCACAAGTGGAGTCCACGGCATACGTCGTAGATGGACACCAAGTAGAGCCCCTCCTGGGCGATGCAGACGCCAAAGCCCTGGGGATACTGCAAATCCGCCACGAAGGGGGAGCAGTGGAGGCAGTCGCCGGCATCACCACCTCACTTCGCAGTGCTGGCATCACTGTGACAGGCAAGAAGGCACCCGCAGGCAGCACCAGTGCCAGAGGACGAACGGCAACAAGTCCAACAGCTGTTGGATCGACACAAGAAGGTCTTCGATGGCGTCGGACTCCTGAATGGCCGCGAGGCTAGATTCCACATCGACACCACGGCGCCACCAGTGTCAGCGCCGTACCGGCCAGTACCGCTAGCCTATCAAGGCCGGCTAAGCGAGCACCTCGATGAGCTACGCAGGGCTAGCAAAATAGAAGATGTAGATCTGGAAGAAGAGAGCCCCTGGATATCAAATGTGGTCATCACCGAGAAGAAGAGTCAGGGACAAATCAGGATGAACGTGGACATGCGCACTGCCAACAAGGCCCTCCGTCCCACCAAGAGACACGTCATCACTGTACAAGAGATGAGGCACAAGCTGAAAGGGGCTACGCGGTTTTCATAGATGGACATGACACACGGCTTCCATCAGATCAAGCTGGCGGAAGATTCAAGAGACATCTCAACGTTCAGGACACATGAGGGGCTCCACAGGTTCAAAGTCCTCTTCTTCGGCCCCAGCCCAGCATCGGACATCTTCCACGAGCTCGTTAGCCAAGCACTTCACGGGCTGCCGGGCTGTGAGTCGATCCACGACAACATCCTAGTCTGGGGGAAGACACCAGAATAACACCTCCAGAATCTGTACAAGTGCCTCACCCGCTTAGAGGAGCGCGGCCTGACACTGAGAAGAGAGAAGTGCACGTTCGGTGCAACCTCCGTGACCTGGTTCGGATGGGAGTTATCGGCATCCGGCATGTCGGCGGACCCCAAGAAGGTGACGGCGATCAAGGCGGCCGGGCGCCCCGAGTCAGTCGACGATGTCAAGAGCTTCCGTCAGGCCTGCCAATTCAACGCCAGGTTCATGTATGACACCGAGAGGGCGTATGCACAGATTACCAGGCCACTCCGAGATCTGACACAGAAGGGTAGGAGATTCCTGTGGAGTCCGGCGTGTGAGGCGTCATACAAAGAGATCTGTCACGCAATGGTCAGCAACACGGCGCTACAGTCGTTCGACCCGACTCTGCCGACGAAGCACGTCGCGGACGCAGCGCCGGATGGCATCGCCTCCAGCCTCTTCCAAGAGCTACCAGACGGAGCCTGGGTGCCTGTCGACCACGCCAGCCGCGCACTGACCGCTGTAGAGCGGAACTACTCACAGTTCGAAAGAGAGTCCCTGGCGCAGGCATGGGGCATCAACTACCACAGGCACTACCTGCTGGGCATCAACTTCGAGTCGTACACCGACCATCGGCCTCTACTGGCGGTGTACAACAACGGCCGCCGGGGCAACGCCCGCGTCGAGCGCCACCGGCTGAAGGTCCAGGAGCACACGTTCACGATGCGCCACCTGCCGGGCAAGGCGAACCCTTGCGACTACATGTCGCGCCACCCGAGGGCGCTTGAACACCACAGCACAGCAGAACGGCAGGACATGGTTCTAGAGACGGGCGATGACGTTTGTATCAGCACCATCATCACCGACGACCTGCCAGACGCAGTGGACCTGGCAACGATCCAACGAGCTACAAGAGAAGACAGAGTCAGCCAAAAACTGATCAGATGCATGGAGCGCGGACAACTCGGCAAGGAGGAGGGATTGAGACCGTTCCGAGACATCTTCACAGAGCTCCTGCATACCCAAGGGGTGATCCTGCGACAGGACCGGTTGTACATTCCGGACGTCGAGGTACAGCCAGGACTAGGAAGCCTCCGACGTCTGGTGGTGGACCTGGCCCATGAAGGCCATCAAGGCATCGTCAAGTGCAAGAGGCTGCTGCGCGCAAAAGTTTGGTTCCCACAGATGGACAAGATGATCGAACAGAGGGTCTCGGGCTGTCGAGGCTGCCAGGCGTCCACCCGCATGGTCACGCGGGACCCCCTTCGACCAACGCCGCTCCCGGAGCGGGCGTGGCAGCACGTAGACATGGACTTCTGGGGCCCACTTCCGAGTGGAGACTACCTACTCGTCGTGATAGACGAATACTCACGCTACCCGGTGGTGGAGCCGACTCAGAGCACCAGCGGGGACACAGTGATACCCATCCTGGACGAAGTGTTCTCACCACACGGCTTTCCAGACTCAGCCAAGACGGACGGCGGTCCACCCTTCAACGGTCATGCGTTCACAACGTACATGCGCTGGGCCGGGTGTCAGCACAAAAAAGTAAGCGCGGAGGACCCCGAGGCCAACGGACTAGCCGAAAACTTCATGAAGATCCTGAAAAAATCCTGGCATACGTCGATCGTCGAGGGCAAGAACCCCAAGCAAGAAATGTACAAACTGCTCAGGCAGTACAGGGCCACGCCGCACAGCAGCACAGGGCGGGCGCCAGCAGAGGCGCTCTTCAACCGGCCATTCAAAACAAGACTGCCGAACCTAGCCTGGCCAACACATGGCAGTCAGGACCTGGAGGAGAAACACAACACTTCGAAGGCCACCCAGAAGCGCTACAAGGACAAGAAAACGAACGTTCGGGCACACGCCATCACGGTCGGAGGTCAAGCTCGACTCAAGAGCCGCCAACTACTACGAACGGCAGCGGTACCCGACGAGGCAGACGCCGGATGACGAGGCCTGGTCGGCTTGCCCGGACCAACCAGAACACCAGATGTCGAACGATGTCGCTGACTCTCTCGGCGCGGACACAGCGCCCCAGACTGGCGGCACTGACGCGGCGCCTGACCCCCTCTGTGCTGGCGCCGCGTGGCGGACTTGCGGTGCTGATGCGGCTGCCGTGGCGGCGGGCGACAGGCCGCTGTGTCCAGACGTCCCGAACCCACGGCGGTCCGTTCGCGCGAAGCGGCCGCCCGCGTACCTGCGCGGTTACGAGCTCTAAGCAGGCACGCAGGCGAATCAGTGAGTGACCCGGGTGCGCAATAGCGTGAACTATGTAAACGGCGAGTGAAAGCAGAATGACCATGTTTTGTTTGTTTGTTTGTTTATGTTTGTTTGGACCCGCGCGCGAACGCGAAGTTCGCGCGCGTTCTGAAGTTCGCGCGCGAAAGTTCGCGCGCGAACTGAATTGAAGCAAGCGTTTAAGTACCTGTTAGCCTCATCAGCGGCAACGCACTTGGGCACCAGATGGGGCGGTGGAGGGATGTAATGTCCTAACAATGCTTCTACTGTCGTTTCAGAATGTGTTGGCCAGGAATACAGAAATGAAGGCTTAGTAGTATTTTACAGTCGCAATCTAAGGCTTTGGATGGAAAGCATGGCCCAAACACTCCAATATCTCAATTTTACCTTTGACCTGACCTTGACCTGACATGTAACCTTATTTTGAACATTTCGTATATGCGTTGAATGCGTCTCATTGAGAGCTTTCGATTGCCGCCTTGCGCGTTTCGCTGCGGTTATTGATTCGGAAGATAACCGGGGGGGGGGCGAAAAAACTTCTCCCCCCAGCCAATGGCGTTCGGCTGAGACCCCAGCCAATGCCGGGTTAACATGGGACTAATCGCGGTAAACAATGCAGCGCATACCTGGTACACTGACGCCTCTAGCGGCTGTACTGGAACTACATATTGATAGATTTCGCGACAGGGGTATTTATGTGCACCTAGTACCTAATGCCGTGGATAATTGGATATAATAAAATTGCATAAAAACTGAACGAAAAATCAGTAGCCTTTCCATATTGACGTATCATGCTTCGTTTACTCTGACCATTTGAATCAAAACATTGAGAATAACGTCAAACATGTTCCTTCTAGTTGAAAGTCCAAAGCGGTACAAGGATCGGCACCTGGCCTTTACAGACGGAGCTGCTCTCACCTGGCCTCCACAGACTCTCACCTGGCCTCCACAGACTCTCACCTGGACTCCACAGTCTCTCACCTGGCCTCCACAGACTCTCACCTGGCCTCCACAGACTCTCGCCTGGCCTCCATAGACTCTCACCTGGCCTCCACAGACTCTCACCTGGCCTCCACATACTCTCACCTGGCCTCCACAGACTCTCACCTGGCCTCCACAGACTCTCGCCTGGCCTCCATAGACTCTCACCTGGCCTCCACATACTCTCACCTGGCCTCCACAGACTCTCACCTGGCCTCCACAGACTCTCGCCTGGCCTCCATAGACTCTCACCTGGCCTCCACAGACTCTCACCTGGCCTCCACAGACTCTCGCCTGGCCTCCATAGACTCTCGCCTGGCCTCCATAGACTCTCACATGGCCTCCACAGACTCTCACCTGGCCTCCACAGACTCTCACCTGGCCTTTACAGACGGAGCTGCTCTCACCTGGCCTCCACAGCCTCTCACCTATCCTCCACAGACTCTCACCTGGCCTCCACAGACTCTTACCTGGCCTCCACAGACTCTCGCCTGACCTCCATAGACTCTCACCTGGCCTCCATAGACTCTCACCTGGCCTCCACAGACTCTCGCCTGGCCTCCATAGACTCTCGCCTGGCCTCCACAGACTCTCACCTGGCCTCCACAGACTCTCACCTGGCCTCCACAGACTCTCACCTGGCCTCCACAGACTCTCACCTGGCCTCCACAGATTCTCACCTGGCCTCCACAGACTCTCACCTGGCCTCCACAGACTCTCACCTGGCCTCCACAGATTTTCACCTGGCCTCCATAGACTCTCACCTGGCCTCCATAGACTCTCACCTGGCCTCCACAGACTCTCACCTGACCTCCATAGACTCTCACCTGGCCTCCGCAGACGGAGCTGCTCTCACCTGGCCTCCACAGACTCTCACCTGGCCTCCATAGACTCTCACCTGGCCTCCACAGACTCTCACCTGGCCTCCACAGACTCTCACCTGGCCTCCACAGACTCTCGCCTGGCCTCCATAGACTCTCACCTGGCCTCCACATACTCTCACCTGGCCTCCACAGACTCTGACCTGGCCTCCTCAGACTCTCACTTGGCCTCCACAGACGGAGCTGCTCTCACCTGGCGTCCACAGACGGAGCTGCTCTTTCCTGGCCTCCACAGACTCTCACCTGGCCTCCACTGACTCTCACCTGGCCTCCACAGACTCTCACCTGGCCTCCACAGACTCTCACTTGGCCTCCACAGACGGAGCTGCTCTCACCTGGCCTCCACAGACTCTCACCTGGCCTCCACAGACAGAGCTGCTCTCACCTGGCCTCCACAGACTCTCACCTGGCCTCCACACAGACTCTCACCTGGCCTCCATAGACTCTCACCTGGCCTCCTCAGACTCTCACCTGGCCTCCACATACTCTCACCTGGCCTCCACAGACTCTCACCTGGCCTCCACAGACTCTCACCTGGCCTCCACAGACTCTCACCTGGCCTCCATAGACTCTCACCTGGCCTCCTCAGACTCTCAACTGGCCTACACAGACTCTCACCTGGCCTCCACAGACTCTCACCTGGCCTCCATAGACTCTCACCTGGCCTCCTCAGACTATCAACTGGCCTCCACAGACTCTCACCTGGCCTCCTCAGACTCTCAACTGGCCTCCACAGACTCTCACCTGGCCTCCACAGACTCTCACCTGGCCTCCACAGACTCTCACCTGGCCTCCATAGACTCTGAACTGGCCTCCTCAGACTCTCACCTGGCCTCCACATACTCTCACCTGACCTCCACAGACTCTCACCTGGCCTCCACTGACTCTCACCTGGCCTCCACAGACTCTCACCTGGCCTCCACAGACTCTCACCTGGCCTCCATAGACTCTGACCTGGCCTCCTCAGACTCTCACCTGGCCTCCACAGACTCTCACCTGGCCTCCACAGACGAAGCTGCTCTCACCTGGTCTCCACAGACTCTCACCTGGCCTCCACAGACTCTCACCTGGCCTCCACAGACTCTCACCTGGCCTCCACAGACTCTCACCTGGCCTCCATATACTCTCACCTGGCCTCCTCAAACTCTCACCTGGCCTCCACAGACTCTCACCTGGCCTCCACACACGGAGCTGCTCTCACCTGGCCTCCACAGACTCTCACCTGGCCTCCACAGACTCTCACCTGGCCTCCACAGACTCTCACCTGGCCTCCACAGACTTTCACCTGGCCTCCATAGACTCTCACCTGGCCTCCTCAGACTCTCAACTGGCCTCCACAGACTCTCACCTGGCCTTCACAGACTCTCACCTGGCCTCCACAGACTCACCTGGCCTCCACAGACTCTCACCTGGCCTCCATAGACTCTGACCTGGCCTCCTCAGACTCTCACCTGGCCGCCATAGACTCTCACCTGGCCTCCACATACTCTCACCTGGCCTCCACAGACTCTCACCTGGCCTCCACTGACTCTCACCTGGCCTCCACAGACTCTCACCTGGCCTCCACTGACGGAGCTGTTCTCACCTGGCCTCCACAGACTCTCACCTGGCCTCCACAGACGAAGCTGCTCTCACCTGGCTTTCACAGACTCTCACCTGGCCTCCACAGACTCTCGCCTGGCCTCCACAGACTCTCGCCTGGCCTCCGCAAACTCTCGCCTGGCTTCCACCGACGGAGCTGCTCACCTGGCCTCTACATACTCTCACCTGGCCTCCACAGACTCTCACCTGGCCTCCACAGACTCTCACCTGGCCTCCACAGACTCTCACCTGGCCTGTACAGATTCTCACCTGGCCTCCACAGACTCTCACCTGGCCTCCACAGACTCTCGCCTGGCCTCCATATACTCTCACCTGGCCTCCAAAGACTCTCACCTGGCCTCCATAGACTCTCACCTGGCCTCCACAGACGGAGATCCTGCTCACCTGGCCTCCACAGACGGAGCTGCTCTCACCTGGCCTCCACATACTCTCACCTGGACTCCACAGACTCTCACCTGGCCTCCACAGACTCTCACCTGACCTCCACAGACTCTCACCTGGCCTCCACAGACGGAGCTGCTCTCACCTGGCCTCCACAGACTCTCACCTGGCCTCCACAGACTCTCACCTGGCCTCCACAGACTCTCACCTGGTCTCCACAGACTCTCACCTGGCCTCCTCAGACTCTCACCTGGCCTCCACAGATCATCACCTGGCCTCCACAGACCGAGCTGCTCTCACCTGGCCTCCACAGACGAAGCTGCTCTCACCTGGCCTCCACAGACTCTCACCTGGCCTCCACAGACGGAGCTGCTCTCACCTGGCCTCCACAGACTCTCACCTGGCCTCCACAGACCCTCACCTGGCCTCCACAGACGGAGCTGCTCTCACCTGGCCTCCACAGACTCTCACCTGGCCTCCTCAGACTCTCACCTGGCCTCCACAGACCCTCACCTGGCCTCCACAGACGGAGCTGCTCTCACCTGGCCTCCACAGACGGAGCTGCTCTCACCTGGCTTCCACAGACTCTCACCTGGCCTCCAAAGACTCTCGCCTGGCCTCCACAGACTCTCACTCCACAGACTCACCTGGCCTCCACAGACGGAGCTGCTCTCACCTGGCCTCCACAGACGGAACTGCTCTCACCTGGCCTCCACAGACTCTCACCTGGCCTCCACAGACGAAGCTGCTCTCACCTGGCCTCCACAGACTCTCACCTGGCCTCCACAGACGGAGCTGCTCTCACCTGGCCTCCACAAACTCTCATCTGGCCTCCACAGACTCTCACCTGGCCTCCACTGACTCTCACCTTGCCTCCACAGACGGAGCTGCTCTCACCTGGCCTCCACAGACGGAGCTGCTCTCACCTGGCCTCCGCAGACTCTCACCTGGCCTCCACAGACTCTCACTTGGCCTCCACAGACTCTCACCTGGCCTGCACAGACGGAGATGCTCTCACCTGGCCTCCACAGACGGAGATCCTGCTCACCTGGCCTCCACAGACGGAGCTGCTCTCACCTGGCCTCCACAGACTCTCACTTGGCCTCCACAGACTCTCACCTGGCCTCCACAGACTCTCACCTGGCCTCCACAGAGGGAGCTGCTCTCACCTGGCCTCCACAGACTCTCACCTGGGCTCCACAGACTCTCACCTGATCTCCACAGACTCTCACCTGGCCTCCACAGACGGAGCTGCTCTCACCTGGCCTCCACAGACTCTCACCTGGCCTCCACATACGGAGCTGCTCTCACCTGGCCTGCAGAGACTCTCACCTGGCCTCCACAGACTCTCACCTGGCCTCCACAAACTCTCACCTGGCCTCCACAGACTCTCACCTGGCCTCCACAGACGGAGTTACTCTCACCTGGCCTCCACAGACTCTCACCTGGCCTCCACATACGGAGCTGCTCTCACCTGACCTCCACAGACTCTCACCTGGCCTCCACAGACTCTCACCTGGCCTCCACAGACGGAGCTACTCTCACCTGGCCTCCACAGACTCTCACCTGGCCTCCACAGACGGAGTTACTCTCACCTGGCCTCCACAGACTCTCACCTGGCCTCCACAGACGGAGCTGCTCTCACCTGGCCTCCACAGACTCTCACCTGGCCTCCACAGACTCTCACCTGGCCTCCACAGACGGAGCTGCTCTCACCTGGCCTCCACAGACTCTCACCTGGCCTCTACAGACTCTCACCTGGCCTCCACAGACTCTCACCTGGCCTCCACAGACTCTCACCTGGCCTCCACAGACTCTCACCTGGCCTCCACAGACTCTCACCTGGCCTCCATAGACTCTCACCTGGCCTCCTCAGACTCTCAACTGGCCTCCACAGACTCTCACCTGGCCTCCACAGACTCTCACCTGGCCTCCACAGACTCTCACCTGGCCTCCACAGACTCTCACCTGGCCTCCATAGACTCTGACCTGGCCTCCTCAGACTCTCACCTGGCCGCCATAGACTCTCACCTGGCCTCCACATACTCTCACCTGGCCTCCACAGACTCTCACCTGGCCTCCACTGACTCTCACCTGGCCTCCACAGACTCTCACCTGGCCTCCACTGACGGAGCTGTTCTCACCTGGCCTCCACAGACTCTCACCTGGCCTCCACAGACGAAGCTGCTCTCACCTGGCCTCCACAGACTCTCACCTGGCCTCCACAGACGAAGCTGCTCTCACCTGACCGCCACAGACTCTCACCTGGCCTCCACAGACGGAGCTGCTCTCATCTGGCCTCAACAGACTGCCCACCTGGCCTCCACAGACTCTCACCTGGCCTCCACAGACTCTCATCTGGCCTCCACAGACTCTCGCCTGGCCTCCATAGACTCTCACCTGGCCTCCACAGACGGCGCTGCTCACCTGGCCTCCACAGACGGAGCTGCTCACCTGGCCTCCACAGACTCTCGCCTGGCCTCCACAGACTCTCGCCTGGCCTCCACCGACGGAGCTGCTCACCTGGCCTCCACATACTCTCACCTGGCCTCCAAAGACTCTCACCTGGCCTCCACAGACTCTCACCTGACCTCCACAGACTCTCACCTGGCCTCCACAGACTCTCACCTGGCCTCCACAGATTCTCACCTGGCCTCCACAGACTCACCTGGCCTCCACAGACTCTCGCCTGGCCTCCATAGACTCTCACCTGGCCTCCAGATTCTCACCTGGCCTCCATAGACTCTCACCTGGCCTCCACAGACGGAGATCCTCTCACCTGGCCTCCACAGACGGAGCTGCTCTCACCTGGCCTCCACAGACTCTCACCTGGACTCCACAGACTCTCATCTGGCCTCCACAGACTCTCACCTGACCTCCACAGACTCTCACCTGGCCTCCACAGACGGAGCTGCTCTCACCTGGCCTCCACAGACTCTCACCTGGACTCCACAGACTCTCACCTGGCCTCCACAGACTCTCACCTGACCTCCACAGACTCTCACCTGGCCTCCACAGACGGAGCTGCTCTCACCTGGCCTCCACAGACTCTCACCTGGCCTCCACAGACTCTCACCTGGTCTCCACAGACTCTCACCTGGCCTCCTCAGACTCTCACCTGGCCTCCACAGACCCTCACCTGGCCTCCACAGACGGAGCTGCTCTCACCTGGCCTCCACAGACGAAGCTGCTCTCACCTGGCCTCCACAGACTATCACCTGGCCTCCAGAGACGGAGCTGTTCTCACCTGGCCTCCACAGACTCTCACCTGGCCTCCACAGACCCTCACCTGGCCTCCACAGACGGAGCTGCTCTCACCTGGCCTCCACAGACTCTCACCTGGCCTCCTCAGACTCTCACCTGGCCTCCACAGACCCTCACCTGGCCTCCACAGACCCTCACCTGGCCTCCACAGACGGAGCTGCTCTCACATGGCCTCCACAGACGGAGCTGCTCTCACCTGGCTTCCACAGACTCTCACCTGGCCTCCACAGACTCTCACCTGGCCTCCACAGACGGAGCTGCTCTCACCTGACCTCCACAGACTCTCACCTGGCCTCCACAGACTCTCACTCCACAGACTCACCTGGCCTCCACAGACGGAGCTGCTCTCACCTGGCCTCCACAGACGGAGCTGCTCTCACCTGGCCTCCACAGACTCTCACCTGGCCTCCACAGACGAAGCTGCTCTCACCTGGCCTCCACAGACTCTCACCTGGCCTCCACAGACGGAGCTGCTCTCACCTGGCCTCCACAAACTTTCATCTGGCCTCCACAGACTCTCACCTGGCCTCCACTGACTCTCACCTGGCCTCCACAGACGGAGCTGCTCTCACCTGGCCTCCACAGACGGAGCTGCTCTCACCTGGCCTCCGCAGACTCTCACCTGGCCTCCACAGACTCTCACCTGGCCTCCACAGACTCTCACCTGGCCTCCACAGACTCTCACCTGGCCTCCACAGACTCTCACCTGGCCTCCACAGACGGAGATCCTGCTCACCTGGCCTCCACAGACGGAGCTGCTCTCACCTGGCCTCCACATACTCTCACCTGGCCTCAACAGACTCTCACCTGGCCTCCACAGACTCTCACCTGGCCTCCACAGACGGAGCTGCTCTCACCTGGCCTCCACATACTCTCACCTGGGCTCCACAGACTCTCACCTGACCTCCACAGACTCTCACCTGGCCTCCACAGACTCTCACCTGGCCTCCACAGACTCTCACCTGGCCTCCACATACGGAGCTGCTCTCTCCTGGCCTCCACAGACTCTCACCTGGCCTCCACAAACTCTCACCTGGCCTCCACAGACTCTCACCTGGCCTCCACAGACGGAGTTACTCTCACCTGGCCTCCACAGACTCTCGCCTGGCCTCCACAGACTCTCGCCTGGCCTCCACCGACGGAGCTGCTCACCTGGCCTCCACATACTCTCACCTGGCCTCCAAAGACTCTCACCTGGCCTCCACAGACTCTCACCTGACCTCCACAGACTCTCACCTGGCCTCCACAGACTCTCACCTGGCCTCCACAGATTCTCACCTGGCCTCCACAGACTCACCTGGCCTCCACAGACTCTCGCCTGGCCTCCATAGACTCTCACCTGGCCTTCAGATTCTCACCTGGCCTCCATAGACTCTCACCTGGCCTCCACAGACGGAGATCCTCTCACCTGGCCTCCACAGACGGAGCTGCTCTCACCTGGCCTCCACAGACTCTCACCTGGACTCCACAGACTCTCATCTGGCCTCCACAGACTCTCACCTGACCTCCACAGACTCTCACCTGGCCTCCACAGACGGAGCTGCTCTCACCTGGCCTCCACAGACTCTCACCTGGACTCCACAGACTCTCACCTGGCCTCCACAGACTCTCACCTGACCTCCACAGACTCTCACCTGGCCTCCACAGACGGAGCTGCTCTCACCTGGCCTCCACAGACTCTCACCTGGCCTCCACAGACTCTCACCTGGTCTCCACAGACTCTCACCTGGCCTCCTCAGACTCTCACCTGGCCTCCACAGACCCTCACCTGGCCTCCACAGACGGAGCTGCTCTCACCTGGCCTCCACAGACGAAGCTGCTCTCACCTGGCCTCCACAGACTATCACCTGGCCTCCAGAGACGGAGCTGCTCTCACCTGGCCTCCACAGACTCTCACCTGGCCTCCACAGACCCTCACCTGGCCTCCACAGACGGAGCTGCTCTCACCTGGCCTCCACAGACTCTCACCTGGCCTCCTCAGACTCTCACCTGGCCTCCACAGACCCTCACCTGGCCTCCACAGACCCTCACCTGGCCTCCACAGACGGAGCTGCTCTCACATGGCCTCCACAGACGGAGCTGCTCTCACCTGGCTTCCACAGACTCTCACCTGGCCTCCACAGACTCTCACCTGGCCTCCACAGACGGAGCTGCTCTCACCTGACCTCCACAGACTCTCACCTGGCCTCCACAGACTCTCACTCCACAGACTCACCTGGCCTCCACAGACGGAGCTGCTCTCACCTGGCCTCCACAGACGGAGCTGCTCTCACCTGGCCTCCACAGACTCTCACCTGGCCTCCACAGACGAAGCTGCTCTCACCTGGCCTCCACAGACTCTCACCTGGCCTCCACAGACGGAGCTGCTCTCACCTGGCCTCCACAAACTTTCATCTGGCCTCCACAGACTCTCACCTGGCCTCCACTGACTCTCACCTGGCCTCCACAGACGGAGCTGCTCTCACCTGGCCTCCACAGACGGAGCTGCTCTCACCTGGCCTCCGCAGACTCTCACCTGGCCTCCACAGACTCTCACCTGGCCTCCACAGACTCTCACCTGGCCTCCACAGACTCTCACCTGGCCTCCACAGACTCTCACCTGGCCTCCACAGACGGAGATCCTGCTCACCTGGCCTCCACAGACGGAGCTGCTCTCACCTGGCCTCCACATACTCTCACCTGGCCTCAACAGACTCTCACCTGGCCTCCACAGACTCTCACCTGGCCTCCACAGACGGAGCTGCTCTCACCTGGCCTCCACATACTCTCACCTGGGCTCCACAGACTCTCACCTGACCTCCACAGACTCTCACCTGGCCTCCACAGACTCTCACCTGGCCTCCACAGACTCTCACCTGGCCTCCACATACGGAGCTGCTCTCTCCTGGCCTCCACAGACTCTCACCTGGCCTCCACAAACTCTCACCTGGCCTCCACAGACTCTCACCTGGCCTCCACAGACGGAGTTACTCTCACCTGGCCTCCACAGACTCTCACCTGGCCTCCACAGACTCTCACCTGGCCTCCACAGACTCTCACCTGGTCTCCACAGACTCTCACCTGGCCTCCTCAGACTCTCACCTGGCCTCCACAGACCCTCACCTGGCCTCCACAGACGGAGCTGCTCTCACCTGGCCTCCACAGACGAAGCTGCTCTCACCTGGCCTCCACAGACTATCACCTGGCCTCCAGAGACGGAGCTGCTCTCACCTGGCCTCCACAGACTCTCACCTGGCCTCCACAGACCCTCACCTGGCCTCCACAGACGGAGCTGCTCTCACCTGGCCTCCACAGACTCTCACCTGGCCTCCTCAGACTCTCACCTGGCCTCCACAGACCCTCACCTGGCCTCCACATGTATGACACCACAGACCCTCACCTGGCCTCCACATCATGTATGACACCGAGAGGGCGTATGCACAGATTACCAGGCCACTCCGAGATCTGACACAGAAGGGTAGGAGATTCCTGTGGAGTCCGGCGTGTGAGGCGTCATACAAAGAGATCTGTCACGCAATGGTCAGCAACACGGCGCTACAGTCGTTCGACCCGACTCTGCCGACGAAGCACGTCGCGGACGCAGCGCCGGATGGCATCGCCTCCAGCCTCTTCCAAGAGCTACCAGACGGAGCCTGGGTGCCTGTCGACCACGCCAGCCGCGCACTGACCGCTGTAGAGCGGAACTACTCACAGTTCGAAAGAGAGTCCCTGGCGCAGGCATGGGGCATCAACTACCACAGGCACTACCTGCTGGGCATCAACTTCGAGTCGTACACCGACCATCGGCCTCTACTGGCGGTGTACAACAACGGCCGCCGGGGCAACGCCCGCGTCGAGCGCCACCGGCTGAAGGTCCAGGAGCACACGTTCACGATGCGCCACCTGCCGGGCAAGGCGAACCCTTGCGACTACATGTCGCGCCACCCGAGGGCGCTTGAACACCACAGCACAGCAGAACGGCAGGACATGGTTCTAGAGACGGGCGATGACGTTTGTATCAGCACCATCATC
Source organism: Chirona hameri (assembly GCA_036785665.1). Taxonomy (NCBI): domain Eukaryota; kingdom Metazoa; phylum Arthropoda; class Thecostraca; order Balanomorpha; family Balanidae; genus Chirona; species Chirona hameri. Next base: position 19,512 of record JAXIVJ010003301.1, read on the forward strand.
ACCGACGACCTGCCAGACGCAGTGGACCTGGCAACGATCCAACGAGCTACAAGAGAAGACAGAGTCAGCCAAAAACTGATCAGATGCATGGAGCGCGGACAACTCGGCAAGGAGGAGGGATTGAGACCGTTCCGAGACATCTTCACAGAGCTCCTGCATACCCAAGGGGTGATCCTGCGACAGGACCGGTTGTACATTCCGGACGTCGAGGTACAGCCAGGACTAGGAAGCCTCCGACGTCTGGTGGTGGACCTGGCCCATGAAGGCCATCAAGGCATCGTCAAGTGCAAGAGGCTGCTGCGCGCAAAAGTTTGGTTCCCACAGATGGACAAGATGATCGAACAGAGGGTCTCGGGCTGTCGAGGCTGCCAGGCGTCCACCCGCATGGTCACGCGGGACCCCCTTCGACCAACGCCGCTCCCGGAGCGGGCGTGGCAGCACGTAGACATGGACTTCTGGGGCCCACTTCCGAGTGGAGACTACCTACTCGTCGTGATAGACGAATACTCACGCTACCCGGTGGTGGAGCCGACTCAGAGCACCAGCGGGGACACAGTGATACCCATCCTGGACGAAGTGTTCTCACCACACGGCTTTCCAGACTCAGCCAAGACGGACGGCGGTCCACCCTTCAACGGTCATGCGTTCACAACGTACATGCGCTGGGCCGGGTGTCAGCACAAAAAAGTAAGCGCGGAGGACCCCGAGGCCAACGGACTAGCCGAAAACTTCATGAAGATCCTGAAAAAATCCTGGCATACGTCGATCGTCGAGGGCAAGAACCCCAAGCAAGAAATGTACAAACTGCTCAGGCAGTACAGGGCCACGCCGCACAGCAGCACAGGGCGGGCGCCAGCAGAGGCGCTCTTCAACCGGCCATTCAAAACAAGACTGCCGAACCTAGCCTGGCCAACACATGGCAGTCAGGACCTGGAGGAGAAACACAACACTTCGAAGGCCACCCAGAAGCGCTACAAGGACAAGAAAACGAACGTTCGGGCACACGCCATCACGGTCGGAGGTCAAGCTCGACTCAAGAGCCGCCAACTACTACGAACGGCAGCGGTACCCGACGAGGCAGACGCCGGATGACGAGGCCTGGTCGGCTTGCCCGGACCAACCAGAACACCAGATGTCGAACGATGTCGCTGACTCTCTCGGCGCGGACACAGCGCCCCAGACTGGCGGCACTGACGCGGCGCCTGACCCCCTCTGTGCTGGCGCCGCGTGGCGGACTTGCGGTGCTGATGCGGCTGCCGTGGCGGCGGGCGACAGGCCGCTGTGTCCAGACGTCCCGAACCCACGGCGGTCCGTTCGCGCGAAGCGGCCGCCCGCGTACCTGCGCGGTTACGAGCTCTAAGCAGGCACGCAGGCGAATCAGTGAGTGACCCGGGTGCGCAATAGCGTGAACTATGTAAACGGCGAGTGAAAGCAGAATGACCATGTTTTGTTTGTTTGTTTGTTTATGTTTGTTTGGACCCGCGCGCGAACGCGAAGTTCGCGCGCGTTCTGAAGTTCGCGCGCGAAAGTTCGCGCGCGAACTGAATTGAAGCAAGCGTTTAAGTACCTGTTAGCCTCATCAGCGGCAACGCACTTGGGCACCAGATGGGGCGGTGGAGGGATGTAATGTCCTAACAATGCTTCTACTGTCGTTTCAGAATGTGTTGGCCAGGAATACAGAAATGAAGGCTTAGTAGTATTTTACAGTCGCAATCTAAGGCTTTGGATGGAAAGCATGGCCCAAACACTCCAATATCTCAATTTTACCTTTGACCTGACCTTGACCTGACATGTAACCTTATTTTGAACATTTCGTATATGCGTTGAATGCGTCTCATTGAGAGCTTTCGATTGCCGCCTTGCGCGTTTCGCTGCGGTTATTGATTCGGAAGATAACCGGGGGGGGGGGGGCGAAAAAACTTCTCCCCCCAGCCAATGGCGTTCGGCTGAGACCCCAGCCAATGCCGGGTTAACATGGGACTAATCGCGGTAAACAATGCAGCGCATACCTGGTACACTGACGCCTCTAGCGGCTGTACTGGAACTACATATTGATAGATTTCGCGACAGGGGTATTTATGTGCACCTAGTACCTAATGCCGTGGATAATTGGATATAATAAAATTGCATAAAAACTGAACGAAAAATCAGTAGCCTTTCCATATTGACGTATCATGCTTCGTTTACTCTGACCATTTGAATCAAAACATTGAGAATAACGTCAAACATGTTCCTTCTAGTTGAAAGTCCAAAGCGGTACAAGGATCGGCACCTGGCCTTTACAGACGGAGCTGCTCTCACCTGGCCTCCACAGACTCTCACCTGGCCTCCACAGACTCTCACCTGGACTCCACAGTCTCTCACCTGGCCTCCACAGACTCTCACCTGGCCTCCACAGACTCTCGCCTGGCCTCCATAGACTCTCACCTGGCCTCCACAGACTCTCACCTGGCCTCCACATACTCTCACCTGGCCTCCACAGACTCTCACCTGGCCTCCACAGACTCTCGCCTGGCCTCCATAGACTCTCACCTGGCCTCCACATACTCTCACCTGGCCTCCACAGACTCTCACCTGGCCTCCACAGACTCTCGCCTGGCCTCCATAGACTCTCACCTGGCCTCCACAGACTCTCACCTGGCCTCCACAGACTCTCGCCTGGCCTCCATAGACTCTCGCCTGGCCTCCATAGACTCTCACATGGCCTCCACAGACTCTCACCTGGCCTCCACAGACTCTCACCTGGCCTTTACAGACGGAGCTGCTCTCACCTGGCCTCCACAGCCTCTCACCTATCCTCCACAGACTCTCACCTGGCCTCCACAGACTCTTACCTGGCCTCCACAGACTCTCGCCTGACCTCCATAGACTCTCACCTGGCCTCCATAGACTCTCACCTGGCCTCCACAGACTCTCGCCTGGCCTCCATAGACTCTCGCCTGGCCTCCACAGACTCTCACCTGGCCTCCACAGACTCTCACCTGGCCTCCACAGACTCTCACCTGGCCTCCACAGACTCTCACCTGGCCTCCACAGATTCTCACCTGGCCTCCACAGACTCTCACCTGGCCTCCACAGACTCTCACCTGGCCTCCACAGATTTTCACCTGGCCTCCATAGACTCTCACCTGGCCTCCATAGACTCTCACCTGGCCTCCACAGACTCTCACCTGACCTCCATAGACTCTCACCTGGCCTCCGCAGACGGAGCTGCTCTCACCTGGCCTCCACAGACTCTCACCTGGCCTCCATAGACTCTCACCTGGCCTCCACAGACTCTCACCTGGCCTCCACAGACTCTCACCTGGCCTCCACAGACTCTCGCCTGGCCTCCATAGACTCTCACCTGGCCTCCACATACTCTCACCTGGCCTCCACAGACTCTGACCTGGCCTCCTCAGACTCTCACTTGGCCTCCACAGACGGAGCTGCTCTCACCTGGCGTCCACAGACGGAGCTGCTCTTTCCTGGCCTCCACAGACTCTCACCTGGCCTCCACTGACTCTCACCTGGCCTCCACAGACTCTCACCTGGCCTCCACAGACTCTCACTTGGCCTCCACAGACGGAGCTGCTCTCACCTGGCCTCCACAGACTCTCACCTGGCCTCCACAGACAGAGCTGCTCTCACCTGGCCTCCACAGACTCTCACCTGGCCTCCACACAGACTCTCACCTGGCCTCCATAGACTCTCACCTGGCCTCCTCAGACTCTCACCTGGCCTCCACATACTCTCACCTGGCCTCCCCAGACTCTCACCTGGCCTCCACAGACTCTCACCTGGCCTCCACAGACTCTCACCTGGCCTCCATAGACTCTCACCTGGCCTCCTCAGACTCTCAACTGGCCTACACAGACTCTCACCTGGCCTCCACAGACTCTCACCTGGCCTCCATAGACTCTCACCTGGCCTCCTCAGACTATCAACTGGCCTCCACAGACTCTCACCTGGCCTCCTCAGACTCTCAACTGGCCTCCACAGACTCTCACCTGGCCTCCACAGACTCTCACCTGGCCTCCACAGACTCTCACCTGGCCTCCATAGACTCTGAACTGGCCTCCTCAGACTCTCACCTGGCCTCCACATACTCTCACCTGACCTCCACAGACTCTCACCTGGCCTCCACTGACTCTCACCTGGCCTCCACAGACTCTCACCTGGCCTCCACAGACTCTCACCTGGCCTCCATAGACTCTGACCTGGCCTCCTCAGACTCTCACCTGGCCTCCACAGACTCTCACCTGGCCTCCACAGACGAAGCTGCTCTCACCTGGTCTCCACAGACTCTCACCTGGCCTCCACAGACTCTCACCTGGCCTCCACAGACTCTCACCTGGCCTCCACAGACTCTCACCTGGCCTCCATATACTCTCACCTGGCCTCCTCAAACTCTCACCTGGCCTCCACAGACTCTCACCTGGCCTCCACACACGGAGCTGCTCTCACCTGGCCTCCACAGACTCTCACCTGGCCTCCACAGACTCTCACCTGGCCTCCACAGACTCTCACCTGGCCTCCACAGACTTTCACCTGGCCTCCATAGACTCTCACCTGGCCTCCTCAGACTCTCAACTGGCCTCCACAGACTCTCACCTGGCCTTCACAGACTCTCACCTGGCCTCCACAGACTCACCTGGCCTCCACAGACTCTCACCTGGCCTCCATAGACTCTGACCTGGCCTCCTCAGACTCTCACCTGGCCGCCATAGACTCTCACCTGGCCTCCACATACTCTCACCTGGCCTCCACAGACTCTCACCTGGCCTCCACTGACTCTCACCTGGCCTCCACAGACTCTCACCTGGCCTCCACTGACGGAGCTGTTCTCACCTGGCCTCCACAGACTCTCACCTGGCCTCCACAGACGAAGCTGCTCTCACCTGGCTTTCACAGACTCTCACCTGGCCTCCACAGACTCTCGCCTGGCCTCCACAGACTCTCGCCTGGCCTCCGCAAACTCTCGCCTGGCTTCCACCGACGGAGCTGCTCACCTGGCCTCTACATACTCTCACCTGGCCTCCACAGACTCTCACCTGGCCTCCACAGACTCTCACCTGGCCTCCACAGACTCTCACCTGGCCTGTACAGATTCTCACCTGGCCTCCACAGACTCTCACCTGGCCTCCACAGACTCTCGCCTGGCCTCCATATACTCTCACCTGGCCTCCAAAGACTCTCACCTGGCCTCCATAGACTCTCACCTGGCCTCCACAGACGGAGATCCTGCTCACCTGGCCTCCACAGACGGAGCTGCTCTCACCTGGCCTCCACATACTCTCACCTGGACTCCACAGACTCTCACCTGGCCTCCACAGACTCTCACCTGACCTCCACAGACTCTCACCTGGCCTCCACAGACGGAGCTGCTCTCACCTGGCCTCCACAGACTCTCACCTGGCCTCCACAGACTCTCACCTGGCCTCCACAGACTCTCACCTGGTCTCCACAGACTCTCACCTGGCCTCCTCAGACTCTCACCTGGCCTCCACAGATCATCACCTGGCCTCCACAGACCGAGCTGCTCTCACCTGGCCTCCACAGACGAAGCTGCTCTCACCTGGCCTCCACAGACTCTCACCTGGCCTCCACAGACGGAGCTGCTCTCACCTGGCCTCCACAGACTCTCACCTGGCCTCCACAGACCCTCACCTGGCCTCCACAGACGGAGCTGCTCTCACCTGGCCTCCACAGACTCTCACCTGGCCTCCTCAGACTCTCACCTGGCCTCCACAGACCCTCACCTGGCCTCCACAGACGGAGCTGCTCTCACCTGGCCTCCACAGACGGAGCTGCTCTCACCTGGCTTCCACAGACTCTCACCTGGCCTCCAAAGACTCTCGCCTGGCCTCCACAGACTCTCACTCCACAGACTCACCTGGCCTCCACAGACGGAGCTGCTCTCACCTGGCCTCCACAGACGGAACTGCTCTCACCTGGCCTCCACAGACTCTCACCTGGCCTCCACAGACGAAGCTGCTCTCACCTGGCCTCCACAGACTCTCACCTGGCCTCCACAGACGGAGCTGCTCTCACCTGGCCTCCACAAACTCTCATCTGGCCTCCACAGACTCTCACCTGGCCTCCACTGACTCTCACCTTGCCTCCACAGACGGAGCTGCTCTCACCTGGCCTCCACAGACGGAGCTGCTCTCACCTGGCCTCCGCAGACTCTCACCTGGCCTCCACAGACTCTCACTTGGCCTCCACAGACTCTCACCTGGCCTGCACAGACGGAGATGCTCTCACCTGGCCTCCACAGACGGAGATCCTGCTCACCTGGCCTCCACAGACGGAGCTGCTCTCACCTGGCCTCCACAGACTCTCACTTGGCCTCCACAGACTCTCACCTGGCCTCCACAGACTCTCACCTGGCCTCCACAGAGGGAGCTGCTCTCACCTGGCCTCCACAGACTCTCACCTGGGCTCCACAGACTCTCACCTGATCTCCACAGACTCTCACCTGGCCTCCACAGACGGAGCTGCTCTCACCTGGCCTCCACAGACTCTCACCTGGCCTCCACATACGGAGCTGCTCTCACCTGGCCTGCAGAGACTCTCACCTGGCCTCCACAGACTCTCACCTGGCCTCCACAAACTCTCACCTGGCCTCCACAGACTCTCACCTGGCCTCCACAGACGGAGTTACTCTCACCTGGCCTCCACAGACTCTCACCTGGCCTCCACATACGGAGCTGCTCTCACCTGACCTCCACAGACTCTCACCTGGCCTCCACAGACTCTCACCTGGCCTCCACAGACGGAGCTACTCTCACCTGGCCTCCACAGACTCTCACCTGGCCTCCACAGACGGAGTTACTCTCACCTGGCCTCCACAGACTCTCACCTGGCCTCCACAGACGGAGCTGCTCTCACCTGGCCTCCACAGACTCTCACCTGGCCTCCACAGACTCTCACCTGGCCTCCACAGACGGAGCTGCTCTCACCTGGCCTCCACAGACTCTCACCTGGCCTCCACACAGACTCTCACCTGGCCTCCACAGACTCTCACCTGGCCTCTACAGACTCTCACCTGGCCTCCACAGACTCTCACCTGGCCTCCACAGACTCTCACCTGGCCTCCACAGACTCTCACCTGGCCTCCACAGACTCTCACCTGGCCTCCATAGACTCTCACCTGGCCTCCTCAGACTCTCAACTGGCCTCCACAGACTCTCACCTGGCCTCCACAGACTCTCACCTGGCCTCCACAGACTCTCACCTGGCCTCCACAGACTCTCACCTGGCCTCCATAGACTCTGACCTGGCCTCCTCAGACTCTCACCTGGCCGCCATAGACTCTCACCTGGCCTCCACATACTCTCACCTGGCCTCCACAGACTCTCACCTGGCCTCCACTGACTCTCACCTGGCCTCCACAGACTCTCACCTGGCCTCCACTGACGGAGCTGTTCTCACCTGGCCTCCACAGACTCTCACCTGGCCTCCACAGACGAAGCTGCTCTCACCTGGCCTCCACAGACTCTCACCTGGCCTCCACAGACGAAGCTGCTCTCACCTGACCGCCACAGACTCTCACCTGGCCTCCACAGACGGAGCTGCTCTCATCTGGCCTCAACAAACTGCCCACCTGGCCTCCACAGACTCTCACCTGGCCTCCACAGACTCTCATCTGGCCTCCACAGACTCTCGCCTGGCCTCCATAGACTCTCACCTGGCCTCCACAGACGGCGCTGCTCACCTGGCCTCCACAGACGGAGCTGCTCACCTGGCCTCCACAGACTCTCGCCTGGCCTCCACAGACTCTCGCCTGGCCTCCACCGACGGAGCTGCTCACCTGGCCTCCACATACTCTCACCTGGCCTCCAAAGACTCTCACCTGGCCTCCACAGACTCTCACCTGACCTCCACAGACTCTCACCTGGCCTCCACAGACTCTCACCTGGCCTCCACAGATTCTCACCTGGCCTCCACAGACTCACCTGGCCTCCACAGACTCTCGCCTGGCCTCCATAGACTCTCACCTGGCCTCCAGATTCTCACCTGGCCTCCATAGACTCTCACCTGGCCTCCACAGACGGAGATCCTCTCACCTGGCCTCCACAGACGGAGCTGCTCTCACCTGGCCTCCACAGACTCTCACCTGGACTCCACAGACTCTCATCTGGCCTCCACAGACTCTCACCTGACCTCCACAGACTCTCACCTGGCCTCCACAGACGGAGCTGCTCTCACCTGGCCTCCACAGACTCTCACCTGGACTCCACAGACTCTCACCTGGCCTCCACAGACTCTCACCTGACCTCCACAGACTCTCACCTGGCCTCCACAGACGGAGCTGCTCTCACCTGGCCTCCACAGACTCTCACCTGGCCTCCACAGACTCTCACCTGGTCTCCACAGACTCTCACCTGGCCTCCTCAGACTCTCACCTGGCCTCCACAGACCCTCACCTGGCCTCCACAGACGGAGCTGCTCTCACCTGGCCTCCACAGACGAAGCTGCTCTCACCTGGCCTCCACAGACTATCACCTGGCCTCCAGAGACGGAGCTGCTCTCACCTGGCCTCCACAGACTCTCACCTGGCCTCCACAGACCCTCACCTGGCCTCCACAGACGGAGCTGCTCTCACCTGGCCTCCACAGACTCTCACCTGGCCTCCTCAGACTCTCACCTGGCCTCCACAGACCCTCACCTGGCCTCCACAGACCCTCACCTGGCCTCCACAGACGGAGCTGCTCTCACATGGCCTCCACAGACGGAGCTGCTCTCACCTGGCTTCCACAGACTCTCACCTGGCCTCCACAGACTCTCACCTGGCCTCCACAGACGGAGCTGCTCTCACCTGACCTCCACAGACTCTCACCTGGCCTCCACAGACTCTCACTCCACAGACTCACCTGGCCTCCACAGACGGAGCTGCTCTCACCTGGCCTCCACAGACGGAGCTGCTCTCACCTGGCCTCCACAGACTCTCACCTGGCCTCCACAGACGAAGCTGCTCTCACCTGGCCTCCACAGACTCTCACCTGGCCTCCACAGACGGAGCTGCTCTCACCTGGCCTCCACAAACTTTCATCTGGCCTCCACAGACTCTCACCTGGCCTCCACTGACTCTCACCTGGCCTCCACAGACGGAGCTGCTCTCACCTGGCCTCCACAGACGGAGCTGCTCTCACCTGGCCTCCGCAGACTCTCACCTGGCCTCCACAGACTCTCACCTGGCCTCCACAGACTCTCACCTGGCCTCCACAGACTCTCACCTGGCCTCCACAGACTCTCACCTGGCCTCCACAGACGGAGATCCTGCTCACCTGGCCTCCACAGACGGAGCTGCTCTCACCTGGCCTCCACATACTCTCACCTGGCCTCAACAGACTCTCACCTGGCCTCCACAGACTCTCACCTGGCCTCCACAGACGGAGCTGCTCTCACCTGGCCTCCACATACTCTCACCTGGGCTCCACAGACTCTCACCTGACCTCCACAGACTCTCACCTGGCCTCCACAGACTCTCACCTGGCCTCCACAGACTCTCACCTGGCCTCCACATACGGAGCTGCTCTCTCCTGGCCTCCACAGACTCTCACCTGGCCTCCACAAACTCTCACCTGGCCTCCACAGACTCTCACCTGGCCTCCACAGACGGAGTTACTCTCACCTGGCCTCCACAGACTCTCGCCTGGCCTCCACAGACTCTCGCCTGGCCTCCACCGACGGAGCTGCTCACCTGGCCTCCACATACTCTCACCTGGCCTCCAAAGACTCTCACCTGGCCTCCACAGACTCTCACCTGACCTCCACAGACTCTCACCTGGCCTCCACAGACTCTCACCTGGCCTCCACAGATTCTCACCTGGCCTCCACAGACTCACCTGGCCTCCACAGACTCTCGCCTGGCCTCCATAGACTCTCACCTGGCCTTCAGATTCTCACCTGGCCTCCATAGACTCTCACCTGGCCTCCACAGACGGAGATCCTCTCACCTGGCCTCCACAGACGGAGCTGCTCTCACCTGGCCTCCACAGACTCTCACCTGGACTCCACAGACTCTCATCTGGCCTCCACAGACTCTCACCTGACCTCCACAGACTCTCACCTGGCCTCCACAGACGGAGCTGCTCTCACCTGGCCTCCACAGACTCTCACCTGGACTCCACAGACTCTCACCTGGCCTCCACAGACTCTCACCTGACCTCCACAGACTCTCACCTGGCCTCCACAGACGGAGCTGCTCTCACCTGGCCTCCACAGACTCTCACCTGGCCTCCACAGACTCTCACCTGGTCTCCACAGACTCTCACCTGGCCTCCTCAGACTCTCACCTGGCCTCCACAGACCCTCACCTGGCCTCCACAGACGGAGCTGCTCTCACCTGGCCTCCACAGACGAAGCTGCTCTCACCTGGCCTCCACAGACTATCACCTGGCCTCCAGAGACGGAGCTGCTCTCACCTGGCCTCCACAGACTCTCACCTGGCCTCCACAGACCCTCACCTGGCCTCCACAGACGGAGCTGCTCTCACCTGGCCTCCACAGACTCTCACCTGGCCTCCTCAGACTCTCACCTGGCCTCCACAGACCCTCACCTGGCCTCCACAGACCCTCACCTGGCCTCCACAGACGGAGCTGCTCTCACATGGCCTCCACAGACGGAGCTGCTCTCACCTGGCTTCCACAGACTCTCACCTGGCCTCCACATACTCTCACCTGGCCTCCACAGACGGAGCTGCTCTCACCTGACCTCCACAGACTCTCACCTGGCCTCCACAGACTCTCACTCCACAGACTCACCTGGCCTCCACAGACGGAGCTGCTCTCACCTGGCCTCCACAGACGGAGCTGCTCTCACCTGGCCTCCACAGACTCTCACCTGGCCTCCACAGACGAAGCTGCTCTCACCTGGCCTCCACAGACTCTCACCTGGCCTCCACAGACGGAGCTGCTCTCACCTGGCCTCCACAAACTTTCATCTGGCCTCCACAGACTCTCACCTGGCCTCCACTGACTCTCACCTGGCCTCCACAGACGGAGCTGCTCTCACCTGGCCTCCACAGACGGAGCTGCTCTCACCTGGCCTCCGCAGACTCTCACCTGGCCTCCACAGACTCTCACCTGGCCTCCACAGACTCTCACCTGGCCTCCACAGACTCTCACCTGGCCTCCACAGACTCTCACCTGGCCTCCACAGACGGAGATCCTGCTCACCTGGCCTCCACAGACGGAGCTGCTCTCACCTGGCCTCCACATACTCTCACCTGGCCTCAACAGACTCTCACCTGGCCTCCACAGACTCTCACCTGGCCTCCACAGACGGAGCTGCTCTCACCTGGCCTCCACATACTCTCACCTGGGCTCCACAGACTCTCACCTGACCTCCACAGACTCTCACCTGGCCTCCACAGACTCTCACCTGGCCTCCACAGACTCTCACCTGGCCTCCACATACGGAGCTGCTCTCTCCTGGCCTCCACAGACTCTCACCTGGCCTCCACAAACTCTCACCTGGCCTCCACAGACTCTCACCTGGCCTCCACAGACGGAGTTACTCTCACCTGGCCTCCACAGACTCTCACCTGGCCTCCACAGACTCTCACCTGGCCTCCACAGACTCTCACCTGGTCTCCACAGACTCTCACCTGGCCTCCTCAGACTCTCACCTGGCCTCCACAGACCCTCACCTGGCCTCCACAGACGGAGCTGCTCTCACCTGGCCTCCACAGACGAAGCTGCTCTCACCTGGCCTCCACAGACTATCACCTGGCCTCCAGAGACGGAGCTGCTCTCACCTGGCCTCCACAGACTCTCACCTGGCCTCCACAGACCCTCACCTGGCCTCCACAGACGGAGCTGCTCTCACCTGGCCTCCACAGACTCTCACCTGGCCTCCTCAGACTCTCACCTGGCCTCCACAGACCCTCACCTGGCCTCCACAGACCCTCACCTGGCCTCCACAGACGGAGCTGCTCTCACATGGCCTCCACAGACGGAGCTGCTCTCACCTGGCTTCCACAGACTCTCACCTGGCCTCCACAGACTCTCACCTGGCCTCCACAGACGGAGCTGCTCTCACCTGACCTCCACAGACTCTCACCTGGCCTCCACAGACTCTCACTCCACAGACTCACTTGGCCTCCACAGACGGAGCTGCTCTCACCTGGCCTCCACAGACTCTCACCTGGCCTCCACAGACGAAGCTGCTCTCACCTGGCCTCCACAGACTCTCACCTGGCCTCCACAGACGGAGCTGCTCTCACCTGGCCTCCACAAACTTTCATCTGGCCTCCACAGACTCTCACCTGGCCTCCACTGACTCTCACCTGGCCTCCACAGACGGAGCTGCTCTCACCTGGCCTCCACAGACGGAGCTGCTCTCACCTGGCCTCCGCAGACTCTCACCTGGCCTCCACAGACTCTCACCTGGCCTCCACAGACTCTCACCTGGCCTCCACAGACTCTCACCTGGCCTCCACAGACGGAGATCCTGCTCACCTGGCCTCCACAGACTCTCACCTGGCCTCCACAGACGGAGCTGCTCTCACCTGGCCTCCACATACTCTCACCTGGGCTCCACAGACTCTCACCTGACCTCCACAGACTCTCACCTGGCCTCCACAGACGGAGCTGCTCTCACCTGGCCTCCACAGACTCTCACCTGGCCTCCACAGACTCTCACCTGGCCTCCACATACGGAGCTGCTCTCTCCTGGCCTCCACAGACTCTCACCTGGCCTCCACAGACGGAGTTACTCTCACCTGGCCTCCACAGACTCTCACCTGGCCTCCACAGACTCTCACCTGGCCTCCACAGACGGAGCTGCTCTCACCTGGCCTCCACAGACTCTCACCTGGCCTCCACAGACTCTCACCTGGCCTCCACAGACTCTCACCTGGCCTCCACAGACGGAGCTGCTCACCTGGCCTCCACAGACGGGGCTGCTCACCTGGCCTCCACAGACGGAGCTGCTCACCTGGCCTCCACAGACGGAGCTGCTGCTCTCACCTGGCCTGCGGCGGGGTGGTGGTATCTTGATGACGTCACTGGTAAATAGTCGGCACTCTGGCCAGACGAACGGCCGTCTGTGGGAGCGGGCTGAGGGAGCGCATCCGGGGGCATACTGCGTTGGGCTCGCTGGAGGAGCGTCAGGTGGCGCATAAACTGGAACAGAAGTGCAAAACATCGCCAACTTCTTGACGGAACTTTCATTCTTGGACATGGGCAATAGCTGAAAACTCAGATTAGGAATGTAGGTGTGGTTGACAAAATATCGCCAGATTGTAATATTTTCGGGAAGTATGTCGCACGAAAACAACAGAATGTTAAAAAGTGCAGTGCCTTCTATTATGGGCACTACATTTAAGAAAAGTGACGCTTATTATACTTAGGACGATACTTAGGACGATACTTAGGCATTAGGTGTAATAGGAGCCTACAGCAGGCTTACATATTTGTCGCTTTCTAGTGCAAACTCAGGTTATGAGATGTGTTCATAAAATATATTGCTTCACCTTGTTCGATGAGTGCTGCGATATTTTACCTCATGATCTCGCAGGAGTGGACAGGGAGGCATGCGTCCATGACCTGAAACACAGGACAGCGAGCGGCTAATATCAGTAAATACAATTATGTACCTATTTGTGCCGACAGCCTTGACCATTAAAGGAAATAGTTCACCTTGGATTTTTTCCCAAACACGATTTGATTATATTTTGGAAACAATTTATTTTTATATTGTCAAAAATGGCCTTATATCGCGCCGATTCAGGACAGAAGGACGTAAATCATTATTGTTTATCAAAACGATATGCATACTCTCTGAGTAAGTGTCCTGACGTCACGCGAATTAAAAAAAAAATGGTTCAGCCAATCAGATTCGAAAGTAGTCGCGCAAGGATAGACTTGCATTAGAGATGTGCCAACCGGCGGCCGGCGGTTCGCTTGCTATCACCAGCTGCAAGCTGATTGGCCGATGGTATAGCCTCTGCCCGGGCTAGCACCACATTCTTTCGCCAGCACCGCATTACTTCGCCCAAAAAAAATCAAATATATTCGGCTGGAGAGTTTGTTCAGTCAAGAAAACTTGCAGATATGGGTTTCCCAACACGGGCTACAAAACTGCTATCTCAGTTTAAAACCATTGTTGAAGGTGAACTATTTTCTTTAACCCGCGCACTGCAGGGGGTTTGCGCCGAACACGAACTGCAGGGGTTGATTTCCGCCCCCCCCCCCCCTGAGATCTTGAAAACGATGCTACGTAGCGACAAGCGGAAAACGTCATTTGATAGCTTGATACAAGTTCTATCGAAAGTATTCCAGTATTTTTTAGGTCAAGTCAAAATTGAGGTCACCAGAGGTCATCAAAGGTCAAATGTTCCAGTTTTTCCTGTTTTAGGACTTCGCTCCAGAAATTCCCATATATCTCGGAAACTATGCTAGTTAGAAACAAACGGGGAAAAGCAAACGCCAGCCAGTGAAATTTTCAATCGACAGGGTGTCCTCAAATTTGATCTCAGGTCAATATTTGAGGCTCCAGAGCAGTGGCGTATTTAAGGGGGGCCATGCCCCCCCCCCCCCCCCCTTGGCGCCGAATTCACACTCCAGAATATGATGTGTCCATTCGGCACGGACTCCATTTGTGTGTAAATTTCAAGATAACCAGGACAAAGTTTTTTTTTACTGATAATTTAAGCGGTTTTATACGTATAATCTATATGGTTCTTGAACAAAATAAGCATTGTCTACCTATATCTCTTTGAATATTACAATGGGAACATCAATATACCAAATTTTGTGCGGTGGCGGTGGTGGTGCCGGTCCCTGCATTTGGTGATTTTTTTTTGGCATCACTAGTTCCGAGCGAACTTGCAACCACCACCCCCCCCCCCCCTCCCCGGTGGCGACGCCCCTGGTAAGACAAGACTCAAAACATGAATTGTGCTCCAAAATCATGTGCCCCCCCCCCCCTTGGCTGATTTCTAAATACGCCACTGCTCCAGAGGTCAATTTTTTTTTTTTGCAAAATCGCTTTTCACTATTAACTTTTTACTTAATAAAGATAACGGAAAACTGTTTACGCCATTGTGTTTATCTCCTCAAGGCACTTCGGATGATATACATGAAGACCTTGTTAAGTCAACTTACACATTTGACGTCAGGTCAAGGTCAAGTGGTGACCCAAGTAGGGCATGTTGCATATGGGAAGACGTGTCTCGAAGAGACAAACACATTGCTGTCTGTTTTACTTCTCTATCTTCATTATGTCAGAAGTTATTGACAAAAAAAGTGATGGTGACCTCGCATGGCCTCAAATGACCCCATAGGGGTCACTGAACAAAACTTACACTTGGATCATCAAAGAATATCCTATAATAACATGATCCAGAAGTAATTGGACTAATATCATGCATATCCTTGAAATTGGAAGCATTTGTATATTTCCCCATTGACTTATTATGGGGAGGTTACGAAATTGACCTGACCTTAGGTCACCGATATCAAAATTCCGATATATTGGAATTGTAAGTACTTATGCCTTCATGACATCCTGTAAGTTTCAAACTGATCAGTGAGAAACTCTGGCTTTGGCACAACTGCAAACATTTTTGGAGGTGGGGTCACTTGACCTGGTCTGGTGACCTGACCTGAGGTGACCCGAGGTTATTTTTTTCTTAAAAGTGTGCGCAATTGATGTCCTAACAGGTGCGCCAAACCCCGGCGGCGATGCGCGCCGCCGTTTTTCGCTATCTTTGAAAACCCTGAGGGGGGGGTGGAAATTCCCTCCCTCCTCTCCCTGCAGTGCGCGGGTTAACTGGGGTGGAAATTCCCTCCCTCCTCTCCCTGCAGTGCGCGGGTTATTCCCTCCCTCCTCTCCCTGCAGTGCGCGGGTTAACTATCAACCTGCGCGGGTTAACTATCAACCTGCGCGGGTTAACTATCAACCTGCGCGGGTTAACTATCAACCTGCGCGGGTTAACTATCAACCTGCGCGGGTTAACTATCAACCTGCGCGGGTTAACTATCAACCTGCGCGGGTTAACTATCAACCGTCGCCGCATGTAGTGCAACGCAGCTAATTCAGATGGTCATTTGTCTATTCTGTGGTCTACTTACCAGGAATCATTGGAGCACATTCAACGGCTGACCAGCACAAAATCACCTGAAAACAGTCAGACCAATATTAGCGAGGTAAGGATAATATTAGCGAGTCAGACCAATATTAGCGAGGTAAGGATAATATTAGCGAGTCAGACCAATATTAGCGAGGTCAGACCAATATTAGCGAGGTAAGGGTCATGGGGCGGTGTAATTGAAAATAAGTACGACCGCGACTGCGCTTGCCTTTTCAAAAAGTAGGTGAGACCGGGCTGCATGCATCAATTTTCACATCTAATTTACGTTTCTAGCCGTCGACTCGTCGAAGATATTTGAAATCGGACACTTCTGTAGGAAAAGTGCGTCTTGTCCCCACCAAAATACCTATTCATTTGTATTCTAACGAAGTATAAATAGGTACAGCGACAATTGGAAGACAGCTCTGCAAGTGATGCATTTAACCCCGCTACCGGGGCAGATTGCATCTACCCCCTGGAACGTATAAAATGAGTGGCAAAAACGTGCTCATATTGAAACAAATTTGTATTGGTCACAGTATTATATATCAATTATATTTCCTAGTATATTATATTTAAACACCATACTTATTACTTTTAGTAATATAACGTAGTGCTTTAACAAGGAGCATATAATAGATAAGTTGAGCTTTTGATCGACCTCCTTGAAATATGCAATCGATTTTTTTTTTTAACAGTGTGTTTATTTTCATTCGGGCACAACCCTTCCTCAGACAGTTTCCTCGCACAGTTTGACTGTGCGAGGATTATCTAATCGAACTTCACGAGCTGTCGAAATATTTTGTTCTTGTGTTTGAGTGTCGTGTTTTCTTCAAATACATCTGAGGAAGGGTTGTGCCCGAATGCAAATGTAGCTTACTGTTTTAATTGTATTTTTTTCGATTGTCCATTTCAATGAGGTCGATCAAAAAGTAAACTTATCTACCATATTCAAGGGCGCCGCCACCTTCCGAAAGTTGGGGAGACCGAAGCATTCTGAAGTCGATTCTTGCCATGCAACGCCCATAGGCGTAATGCCCATAGCAAGTGATGCATAGCAAGTGCGCAGGGGCGGATCCAGGATTTTCTAAGGCAGGGGGCTTCAGGCCTGAGGGCGGCATATTTCCTCGGTGACGGGGGCGGCATGGTGCCTTCCGAGGGCGGCATAATGCCTTCCGAGGGCGGCGACGTACCTTCCGAGGGCGGCATAATGCGTTGTGAGGGCGGCAAGATGTCTTCTGAGGGTGTCAGGGTGCCTTCCAAGAGTGCTACGATGCTGTTGGTAGACGCAAGGGCACCTTGGCGGCCTCCCGAAAACGCTACGGCGCCTTCGGCGCCGGCAAATCCTATACAAAAATGGCGCCGTTTTCTAAGGCTTCAGCCCCTACGGCCCCCCCTGGATCCGCCACTGCAAGTGCGCCTATACGCCCATAGGCGTATAGGCGTAATGTTAAAATCAAAAAATATCTGGGGGACACATCCCCCCCTCCCCCTGTGGCGGAGTCCCTGACCATATTGCCTGCTTTACTAGATATTCCACGCTTTTAAAGGGAAATAATGACCTTTTCCCACAAAAATGGAGTTATTACTCAGACCAGATCAAAATATATTGTAAATTGATCACATTTTGCATAAAAACTATCCTACCGAAAGATATTTCATGTTAAATTTCATAAGCGTTCCACAATTTTAAAGGGAAATTCACCTATTTCCACAAAAATGGAGTTAGAACCTGAAATTTATAGACTAGGCCAAAATATGATGTAAATTCATCACATTTTGCATATAAACATTCCTACCGAGCAGTCATGGCAGTTTCCTACCGATAGGCGATCCACACTTATAACGATCGGTACTTAGCAAGTACTTGGTAACTAATTCAGTAAATTAGCCTCCCTACGCATTATTATTTATCATGAAGGTATGCAATATGTTTCCTGCACTCTATCTTTTGCGAATATGTGCCAAACTTTTATGAACAATCAACAATCATTTGAAAAAGTGCATTGAAATCGGCAGTTTAGCTTGGCACCGGACGGCGACCTATTTAGTGTCGGCGATTTGTTTATAAGCCCCCATTCAACAACGTTGAACAGATTGACACAAAAGCGCCAGATGTTGCGCTTTCCAATAGTGGAGAGCAAATACCGATCATTAATTTTCCAAATTTCCAACTTTGAATTAGGGAATAATTTTAGTTAATTCTTAAATTTAGATAACATCATTGTAATACCATAACGGTAGCCAAATAAATTGTTGCTAACAAAATCAAAAGGTGAATATTTCCCTACTTTTAACGACCGGTACTTGCAAGTACTTTGGTCCTCAACAAACTGCGGGCTTTTCCCGTATTGCTTTTTTACGCAATGGAGTCGAAAATGTATTTTGCGTTCTGCTTGTTGTCATTATATGCCCGACGATCCTCTACAATTAAAGAAAATAGTTCACCTTGGAAAATTTTCCCAAACACGATTTGATTATATTTTTCAATACAATTTCTTTTTATATTGTCAAAAATGGTCTTATATCGCGCCGATTCAGGACAGAAGGCCGTAAATTATTATTGTTTATCAAAACTATATGCATACTCTCTGAGTCCTGACGTCACGCGAATTAAAAAAAAAATGTTCAGCCAATCAGATTCGAAAGTAGTCGCGTAAGGATAGACTCGCATTAGAGATGTGCCAACCGGCGGCCGGCGGCGGTGCCAACCGGCGGCCGGCGGTTCGCTTGCTAGCACCACTGCAAGTTGATTGGTTGATGATATAGCCTCTGCCCGGGCTCTGCCCACCACATTCTTTCGCCAGCACCGCATTCCTTCGCAAAAAAAAAATTCGGCTGGAGAGTCTTTCCAGTCAAGAAAACTTGCAGATAGGGGTTTCCCAATACGGGCTACAAAACTGCTATCTCAGTTTAAAACTAATGTTGAAGGTGAACTATTTCCTTTAAAGGAAATAGTTCACCTTCGGAAATTTTTCAGAACACGATTTTATTATATTTTTTAATACAGTTTCTTTTTTTCTTTTCAAAAATGGTCCTACATCGTGCCAATTCAGGACAGAAGGTCGTAAATTATTAATGTTATGGTGTGCGTTATTGGTCTGTGCATGCTCAGACCAGTGCTGGCACTCTCAGACGGTACGGTATATCATATATGCGCCGCATTCCTTCGCCAAAAAGTCAAATATCTTCGGCTGGAGAGTCTTTTCAGCCAAGAAAAGTTGTAGGTAAGGATTTCTCAACACGGGCTACGAAACTGCTATTTCAGTTCAAAATCCCATGTTGAAGGTGAACTATTTCCTTTAAAGGAAATAGTTCACCTTCGGATTTTTTTTTCAGAACACGATTTTATTATATTTTTTAATACAGTTTCTTTTTTTCTTTTCAAAAATGGTCCTACATCGCGCCAATTCAGGACAGAAGGTGGTAAATTATTGATTTTATGGTGTGCGTTATTGGTCTGCGCATGCTCCATGGCAGTGCTGGCACTTTCAGACGGTACGGTACATCATATATGCGCCGTATTCCTTCGTCAAAAAGTAAAATATCTTCGGCTGAAGAGTCTTTTCAACCAAGAATAGTTCCAGATAAGGATTTCTCAACACGGGCTACAAAACTGCTATTTCAGTTCAAAACCCATGTTGAAGGTGAACTATTTCCTTTAACAGCCATTTAATAAAAAGGTAGCCAAATTAGCAGTTAACACTGACACTTTCGGATGATATCTCAAAAACCGGCTTAAACAAGTCCTAAGGACCACTTATGATGTTTAATCGCCATCAAAGGCTTACCCAAGCAACGCAAATAACAAAAAATACAAATATGGATTTTATCTCTTATCAGAATCAAAAACTGTTTACGATTTCTACTCACCACTACATATATGGATTATGGAAGCGTTTGTTCCAGTTAACTGCATCTGACCAACCGTCAGCTGACGTTATTGCAACAATTGGATGAGGCAACAATGCACTTATACATTGTAGTTCCTGTTAACTTCATGAAATGAATCTGGCGCATCTAGCGCACTTGAGTTGTTGCCAAAAAAAATCGGTCGGAAAAACAAAATCATCAATGGTGGGAAATCAAAATCCCTTCGGAAAAATCAAAATGCCTTCGGAATTAACCTTAATCCCTTCGGAATTAATCTTAATCCCTTCGGTATTAACCTTAATCCCTTCGGAATTAATATTTCGTATCCAATTATTGGGCTTAAATCAGGCATAATAAGACATTACATTTTTCTGACATTACAAATTTCGACAGAAGGCTTAACCCTATTTGTAACAGGGGGGATTCCACCCCCACCCCCTCATGTTTTTCGCGGATATCTTCAGAACGGCTTGGAACAGGTCCATGAAATTTGGGGACTTTTTCCTAAATATATTTTCAAATATGAAGTCAAAATGTTTAGTTCTGATCCTGAACAGAGGCGGTTCCAGGGCACGTTTTTGGGAGGGTTCTGCGGCGACATTTGGCGATAATACGGAAATGCGATATTCACGGTTGTTTCCTAACTGCCTCAAGTATAAAGGAGTTACGTCGGTGTACGGTGATTGAAAAAAGTGCAAATTAGTTGATGTTAATGAAATATCATAAACATTGCATGACAGAGGCGGTTGCAGGGTCTTGAAAAGGGGAGGTTTCCAGGAAGTATCCAATGCTTGGCGGGAAGCCAATAGAGCGATGTAAGTGGCATGTATAGCTATCAAGATGTAAAAGATAGATTATCCTTCAATTATTTGCATAATTTATTACATATAGAGTTGCAGGGGTGTGTTCAGGCACATGAAAATGGGGGTGACTGGCATGGTGATGCCGATATGCCAGGGATTACGGCGCAATAGACGGTTATTTTATCATTATATATGCACATATGAGAACAGGAGAGGGAATGACGTCATTTTTTGGCAGAGACGCGCTCAGGAATGGAAGAAAGGGGGTCATATTATTGCAAGGAAACGAAGATGAATGAGCCTACAATGACATAACATACTGCAGTTTTCGGATGAAACATGCACCACAGGATACTCTACGAACGATTATAAGTTAATAGGCGAGTCCAGGTAGGGTAAAAGGGGGTAAGCAATGTGAATTGAAGTTGTGAATGAAATAGTCACTGTTGACTAGTTAGTATCATAATAGCGGATAATACACCTATCAAAATGTCTTCGCCTCCCCAGTTTGGATCCTGGATACGCCTATGATGAAGTACAACATGCAAAAAGGATACCATAACGGTAGCCAAAAAAATGTTGCTAACAAAATCAAAAGGTCATTATTTCCCTGTAATTAACCCGCGCCGTGCTGGTGCTCGGCACCACCTTCGCGTGCCGGGAGGGGGGGGGGGGGGCGTTTCGACGCCCGCGCCCTCGAACTCGGCTCCTATGGAACGTAAATAAAAACTGAAAATACTGTTCGAAAGCTCGTTAAACATTATTTTGAACCTATTTCGGTCATTATTGACTCAGGTCAATATTGAGGTCACCAGAGGTAATCCAAAGTCCGATTTTCTAGTTTCAGGACTTTGCTCCAGAAAGCCGCAAATATCTCGAGAACTATGATAGCTAGGAACAAAACCAAAAAAGAAATCAAAAGCTCTTGAAAAATTAAATCGCTGAAACGTCCTCAAATTTTAGCTCAGGTCAATAGTTTAGGCCCCAGAGGCAAGGCCTCGGATAACATGTTAACTGGGGGGGGGCAATTGCCCCCCCCCCCCCCAGTGGAGGAAATTGCCCCCTCAGTGGACCAAATTGCCCCCCCCCCCCCAGTGAAACTGAGTTAATTCGCCACGAGTAGGCACCAGGATACTATATATGATGCATCACTGGCCTTTAAAAAAAATCCTTCAGTCACCCAGCGCTTTTTTACTGTACTGCATGACCTCGGATAGCATGTTAATTAGGGGGTGCCCCCGCAGTGACTGCTGTCTCCCTCCCCAGTGACCAAATTCTCCCCCCCCCTAGTGGGAGCAAAATTTGTAGGTAACATACGATTGTGCGGTCTGTAATGTAGATAAAAGCGTCACTGAAGCATGCTTTCAACTTAAAAATAAATCAAACGCCGTTTACAGCTACCTAGCGTAGCTTTGAGATCTTCAGGACGGATACGCCCCCCTCGTCGTGTCGGTTCGAAATTGGCGTGAACCACAGGTGTCGATGTATATACGTTAGGGGTGGCCCTCGGCCTCGATATTTTTAGTTTGGTCCCCCAAAGATGCTTTTGGCTCCCTCAATGTTTTCTGGCCAATGGCGGATCCAAGGGGGCCAAAGGCCAAAGCCCCAAAACCGCCTGAAATCAGCAAGAAGTGACGTATTTTATAATTAAAAAGCCAAGAAACCTTTACGATTTGTATTTATTAAATCACCCATGCATCCATAAAGAAGCCAACTCCGATGAGTTTGTTTTATTGTTTGATACTTTTGGTGGATTTCGCCGCCGAAACTTTTGTTTCGCCGTTCTAGGTTCTCCCTTGTGTCTGACCTTAGATCAGGCACTTGACCCATATACCATGGTTTCAGCCACGGTGATCCGTCAAAAACAAGCTTCTGATGAATTTGTTGGTTTGTTGGTTGACAACATAGACTATCCAAAACCACCTTCATCACATCACACGACGAAACCGGGGGAATATCGGCGAAGCAATGTTTTTCTCCTTCGTAAAGTTTTAGCTGTTTGTCTCCTCTGGGTGGCCCTTGGCCCCCCAAAGGCGCCCTCGGCCCCAACAGCCATATTTCGATTGAATAACCGATTTCACCGCATATCCGACGAATAAATTTAGGGCTGTGTGCCAGCATTTAGCTGACACGGCCGATGATGACTGGGTCTCTCGAAAACATGCCGACGTTGACCCGATATCAGCCCGATGCTTGGTAGAACGACGGCCGAGTTTCATGTATTTCGTTTCGAAACCAATATGCCACGTTTACGTGGTATGAGCATCATTCGAAAGTTTTAAAAGAACATGCGAAACGAATAACAATTATTTCAGTTATTAACGTCTAACCATAATATGTGAGATGAGTTGTACACACAGTAATCAGCAATCAACGGCAACAACCAGGTAACAAATATTATTAGTTTTAGTGCCTCGTTTTCCATTCAAAGGGATACCTGTTGCATAGGTTGGATCTGCACTGATTAATACGATAATTTGATGGGGAGTTACTAATTGCAGGTCAGCTATTTTATTCATGAAATCGTTTTTGAGTCGAAAATGAAATGTCTCGCAAAATGATTAACTGATGTTTTGTTTTGTATTGTGTAAGGGATATGATGGCTCTAATTGAGCCCTTGACCCATTGGCGCATCCAGAACGTCCAAAAACGTCGTTTTGAAGAACTGTCTCAAAACTCGTCTGACTTTGTGTGCTTTTGAAGAAGAAAAAAGTCGTGTCGTGCCGAGCCGAGGGGGAGATTGGGGGAGCCGAGGGGGAGATTGGGGGAGTCGTGTCGTGCCGAGCCGAGGGGGAGATTGGGGGAGCCGAGGGGGAGATTGGGGGAGTCGTGTCGTGCCGAGCCGAGGGGGAGATTGGGGGAGCCGAGGGGGAGATTGGGGGAGTCGTGTCGTGCCGAGCCGAGGGGGAGATTGGGGGAGCCGAGGGGGAGATTGGGGGAGTCGTGTCGTGCCGAGCCGAGGGTGGGGCGTTTTAGGGGAGATTGGGGGAGCCGAGGGGGAGATTGGGGGAGTCGTGTCGTGCCGAGCCGAGGGTGGGGCGTTTTAGGGGGGATTGGGTTGGGACGCCCCATATTTTGTTTCGAGAATTGGCGGCGTGCAGCACCACCGTTTCTGGCACAGCTGTTTCTGCAGGAATTGCGCACCTTAACCCGCGAGTTACTGGGGTATATTTCATAACGCGACTTACTGGGGGAGCTATTTTTGCCCCCCCCCCTCCTCGGATCTTCGGAATTACTGGGTAAAAATTCAAACGGAATTCGATAGCCCTGGGAAATTTATCGAGGGAAACATAATATTGTTGACCTCAGGGTCACCGATGACGTCAAAATGCTTGACCGTGTCTAAAGGTCTCGATGGATGGAATTGTCGCGCAAAATTGCGATATTAAACGCATAAGCAGTCGATAAATCGGTAGGATTCGTGTGTCTGACACTTCTAAGTACCTTTCTAAGCTGTTTATGACCTTGGGTCAGGTCAAGGTCATCCGAGGTCACGAGGTCAAACTGCAGATTACGGTCATTAGGCGTTGAAACACATGTGTATGGGTTTGTTTTTCGTCTAGAACGCGAAAAATGACCTTAGAACATTGTTTGTACCATATAAATAGAAGTAAAAAGCAAAAACGGAAATGCGTTTTTCATGCATAGTAAATAGTAATGCCGTGAGAGGTGGTCGATGTTTGTCATTTAAAGGTCATAAGTCAGTCATTTTTGAAGATATCGACTTCAAATTTGGTTCACATATTCACCGAACACGTATCGATCACATATAATCCGGTTTTTGGATAATTCTGATTTAGTTTTTAAAAATTTTGTTAAAAAAATATTTATTTGGATTTCTCAAAATTTTGGATTAAAAAAAAAACTCAAAAATCCGAGATAGCAGTTTGATAACCCGGTTTATTGTCAGTATTTTGATTTAAGACAATTGAGTTGATCTCAAACACCGTACCTTTAACAGCGTTTTCCGCAAACCATTATTTTGCAACGAAAACCGAAAAAAACATGACGTCACTCTGACGTCATTCCCGGTTGACCTATCATATTTTTTTTCCTTTTGCCAACATGTGTAGAATTGATGTGCGAGAAGGTACTGCAAGTTTGGTGACGATACTGGTATTCTTTTAGGAGTTATTGCAAAATAACGGGAGGGGGGGGGGCAAAAAATAGTCCCCCCTCTCCCCCCAGTAAGTCGCGGGTTAAGTAAGCGTTTTGACTAGGGTCATCACAGGTGAGGTCACCAGGTCACGTCAAGTGGCCACACCTCCAAAGAAGTTTGTGGTCGAGCCACAGCCACAGTGTTTGACTAAGCGATGTGACAATTTCGACATGAATTTAGACGAGCTATCTAACGGTATTTGTGGATTTTGCGTAATCCCCATTGGAGCCAGTTTGGGAGTAGGGGCGTCAGACGCCTCCCCTAGCACGACTAAGCTGGCGCCGAGCACCGGCAGGGCACTGGTTAAGAACTGATTTAAAACAAATTCTCCCTTGTATAAGCTGCTTAGAGAATTTGGAAATGTGTTCAGGAAATGTGTTAATGTTCGACCGATTTAGTTGTATTGGTAAAGCTATGGCGCCGGTGGGCCCCTTCGCTCCGTTCCTGTTCGATCCCCCAAATCGTTTTCAAAAATCGACATCACAGGTATGGACCTTCTTCTTCGATGATGGGCGTATTTAAATTTATCATTTGTATTTAGCTTCATTAAATTGTATTTTTCTACTATTTTATTTCTGGTCTAGACTTATGTTTGTCATTATCGCACTTAAAAATGTATCAGTACCTATTAATAGGTACGGCTTAACCAGGGACGTAGCCAAGGGGGGGGGGGGCACGTCCATAGCCCCCCCCCCCCCCTCCCTCCCCTCCCCTCCCCTCCCCTCCCCTCCCCTCCCCTCCCCTCCCCTCCCCTCCCCTCCCCCCCGAGAGCAAACCCATTTACACTAGATAAAATGGGATTTTGATGACGACCCGATCCAAATCCTGCTGGTCAACAACATTTGGCTGATCGGAGCGAGATATGATTCTACTACTGACGTCCCCCCCCCCTCCTGACGTCCCCCCCCCCCTCCTTGCGAAAAATCCTGGCTACGTGCCTGCGATTAACCATTTGCCTTAGCAGCATGTTTTTTTTTCTCTAATTTCCCCCAGTGAGAATTCCATAGCCGAGGCCCCGCCCAAAGGGCTCAAAGGTCAACAAGGCTATTTTTGCAAAACAGTTTTCGCAAAAAACTTTTTACCTAATAAAAATAGGGCAATAATTTTGATACCGTCGTGTTTGTCTCGTCAAGGCGTTATGAATCCTATTCATGGTGACCAGGGTAGGTCAACTTACAAATTTGACTTCAGGTCAAGGTCAAGTGGTGACCCATGCAGGTCATGTTGCACATTGAAATACGTGTCTTGATGAGAAAAACACATTGGTGCCGGTTTCACTTCTCATCTTCATTCTGTCGAGAGTTATTGACACAAAAGTGTTGGTGACCTCGTATGACCTCAGCTGACTGTAGGGTTCACTGAACACAAATTGCACATTTGTCATAAATAATGGCCTATGATAACATGATCCAGAAGAAATTAGACTGATATCATGCGTAGCCTCGGAATATGAGGCATCTGAATATTCCCCATTTACTTATATTTGAGGTCACGAAATTGGCCCGACCTTGGGTCACCGATATAAAAAAAACCTGAGACAACAATTGTAGGTACCTATGACCATATGAAATCCTGTAAGTTTTAAACCGATTGGCCAAAAACTGTGGCTGTGATACGACCGCAAACGTTTGTGTAGATGGGTCACGTGACCTGACCTGGTGACCTGACCTGAGATGACCTGAGGTCAATGCTTTCACATAATGTGGGTCATTGATGGTTTAACAGATCTGTAAAATTTGGCGGCGCTGGGCGCCGCTGTTTCCCGCTATTTTTGACAAACCTAAGGGACGTCCCGACGACTCCCGGCACGGCGTGGGTTCTTTATTGATGTCATATTTACCTAACGTTCCTAACGTTAGGTAGGTAACGTTTTACCTAACGTTCTTTACCTGCCCCTTCAAAAACGAATCAAACGATTCAAAAACGAATCGACTTGCCCGGTGCCTCATGCCCACTTCTATTTGCTTTGAGCGCATATGTACAATGGTGAAATTTTAAGCAGCTCAGACAAGATCTCCTATCGTTATAACGCCAGAAATATATACTACGATTTTGTCGTCTTGTCTGAAACCTGGCTTAAGCCATGTACACCTAATAGGTTACTTGCCTTCCCTGACTACGTTATCAAGCGCTGTGATCGACCTTGGGCCTCTCGAGGATACGGCGGTGTTGCTGTTTTGTATCGTGAGAGATTTGAGCACAAGTCCATGAAAGTCCAGGAGCGGGCCAGTGATGAGTCAAAACTCGAAGCGCTTTGGAGTATGTTTAAATGGGACAATAACCGTGTCATAGTTGCATCTTTGTACCGACCTCCGCGCCACACTGCAGCCGCCCTTCAGGCCGACTTCGATTGTGTAGAGTCACAATACCAGCACGTGGTGACGCAGCACCCAGATTGTCCGATTGTTCTCGCCGGCGACCTCAACTGTGACCTGCTCTCGGACTCCGCCCCGTCTAAAAGGTGTTTACAGGAGTTAATTACTAAGTACTCATTGAACCAGGCTATTCAATCTGCGACTTTTACATCGGGCTCACTACTTGGATGTGCTTATCTCAAACCGTGCCTTTGGCCACTCGGGCACCCGTTTCTGTCATTTTAGTCCTCATCGCTTTGTTCGTTCTGTTCTATGTGTGCCTCGACCGCGTTTTAAGTCCAGTGTTATTATGTGTCGTTCTTTTAGAAAGTTTGATCTCTTAGGTTATGAAACTGCGCTCCTGTCCACTGACTGGTCGTCCGTGTTTTCCGCCGCCAGTGTCTCCGATGCTTGGTCCGCCTTTCTCGAGGGTATAAATCCTGTTGTCTCGCACTATGCACCAGTGAAATCAATAAACGTGCGAAATCCGACCGCCCCACCGATATCCGACAGTACCCGGCTTCTGATTTTGCAGCGAGCACAGGCACTGAGAGTGTCAGGTCATGGCTCAGAGCAGTACCGCACAGCAAATCGTCTTGCACGAGCTGCATTCAGAGCCGAGCGGCGGCGGTACTTTGGCGACCGCATTTTGGAACAGGGTAGAGCCAGCTTCTGGAAGTCTGCCCGGGACTTGGTGGGCAGCAAGCGGTTCAGCGCTCAGGTGCTGCCAGCTACCTCAGCGGATGACATGAACGAATTATTTGTCAATGTCGGTCCTAGCGTAGCTGCCGAGCTGGGGGCACAGGGCCCGCCCCCTTCGCTCCCCACTCGCTTGTCGAGAGTGGGTGCGTGTTCGTTCTCGCTGCATCCTGTTAGTCTCAGTGCCCTTCACCGAATTATTTCTAGTATGCGAAACTCCCCGGCTCGCGGTGCTGACGGACTTTGCATCCGCCTCCTGAAGCTCGCCTTTAACTCCATAGGTCACGTCCTTCTTTTCCTTGTCAACTCCTGCATCACGACCAACGACGTACCATCCTCCTGGAAACACTCCCTGGTGTACCCCATCCATAAAACCGGCGACCCTTCAAATTCATCCAACTTTCGTCCCATTTCAATACTTCCGGTTATCGCCAAGATAGCAGAGCGAGCAGTCCAACGCCAGCTCTACTATTACCTTTCATCCAACCATCTTCTTGCTCCTACCCAACACGGTTTCCGCCCGCGACACTCAACAGAGACGGCGCTCACCTGTATCAGTGACCATATGCTTTCGGCCATGGACTCAGGCAAAATCTCGCTTCTTTGCTTAATTGACCTTAGCAAATGCTTTGACGTTATTCACCACGGTAAACTTCTAGAAAAACTTCAGACCCTCAATATTGATACTTCATGGTTCCAAAATTACTTGCACGGTCACACACAGAGTGTTAGCTTCACTGGCTCTGATGGCAAGGTTAAGATTTCCGCACCGCGTTCCATACAGCAAGGAGTCTTGCAGGGCTCATCTCTCGGCCCCATTCTTTTCTGCGCGTTTGCAAATGACCTGAGTCTTCATGCGGCTGATGCGCTTGTGGTGCAATACGCCGATGATACTCAGGTCATGATTTCGGAACCAAAATCTTGCTTGCCTGCGCTTATCGCTCGCATGGAGTTGGCTCTCTCTGCTCTCGGAGATTACTTTCTTTGCAATGGTCTTAAAGTTAACGTAACGAAGTTCGAACTCCTTACCATCGGCACACGACAAAATTTGCGCTCCCTTCCTCAATTCACCATCAAATTTCGCGATACGTCTTTGGCCCCCCGTTCCGAGGCACGCATCCTTGGCGTCGTCTTTGATAAAAACCTCACCTGGGACGCTCATGTGTCCGCCCTCTCTCGCAAGTGCAGCGGAATCCTAGTCAGCCTATCCCACATCCGCCATTTCCTCCCTCCAGAAATCATCCCCGAAATCGTCACCTCCCTCGTGGTCTCACACATCCGTTACTGCCTGGTCGTGTACGGCAGCGGCTCCGCCAAAAACCTTCACCGCATTCAGAAGCTCATCAACTTCGCTGCCCGAGTCGTTTCCGGAAAACGCAAGCACGACCGCGTTTCTGGTGTGCGTGACGCGCTGGGGTGGCTGGATGCTCCCAACCTCGTCCTCTACCAAACCCTCTGCCTTCTCCACAAAGTCCGCCGCACCGCTGAGCCGGAGAGTCTCGCCGAGATATTCGTCACCCACTGTGACAGGCCTGTCCACTCGCGGCCCACTAGGCAGGACCGGCTCCTATTCCTACCGCGGGTTAGGACGGAGACTGGCAAGAGCCGCTTCGCCTACCGCGCGGCGCTTGGCATGAACGAGCTGCCACGCGAGTTCAACGATATATCTGTCAGACAATTTAAAAGACAGCTGAAGCGCCGACTCCTGCCAGCAAATGTCTGATTTTATTTCGATTTCGGTGTGGACGTATGTGTATATATGTGCGCATGTTTTACTATGTCATGTCTTATCCCATGTGTATCCATTTTTGACTCAGAACTGTAAAAACCACATTCGTGTGGATTGTTCGTTATTATACAATACAATACAATACAATGCTACGATAAGACTAACTCGCGCCGTGCCGGGTTTAGACGCCGTTTAGACGCCGCCCCCCAAAGGTTCTCGAGGATAGCGAAAAAACGGCGGCACGCAGCGCCACCATTTTTGGCATAGCTGTTGGGACATCAATTACCCACATAGTGTGAAGTTTTTGACTTCGGGTGATGTCAGGTCAGGTCACCAGGCCAGGTCACGTGACCCCACCTCCAACAATGTTCCCGGTCGTACCACAGCCACAGTTTTTGGCCGATCGATTTACTACTTACAGGATTTAATAAGGGCAATAGTACCTACAATTTATTTATCTCAGATTTGTTTATATCGGTGACCAAAGGTCGGGTCAATTTCGTGACCTCCCCATTATAAGTTAATGGGGAAATAATCAAATGCTTCCTATTCTGAGGATACGGATGATATCAGCCCAATTCCTTCGGGATCATGTTATCATAGGTCATTCTTGAAGTTCAATGTGCAAATTTTGTTCAGTGACCCCTACTGGGAGGTCATCGGAGGTTACACACACTTTGTTGCCAATAACTCTCGACAAAATCAAGATAAATAAGTGAAACTGGCACCAATGTGTTTTTCTCGTCGAGGCACGTCTCCCAATGTGCAACATGACCTAATTGGGTTACCACTTGACCTTGACCTGAGGTCAATTTATAAGTTGACCTAACCTGGTCATCATGCATATCATGCAAAGCGCCTTGACGAGGCAAACACGATCGCGTCAAAATCATTGCCCTATCTTCATTAGGTAAAAAGACATTTGTGAAAACTGTTTTGCTAAAAATGGTCTTTTTGACATTTAATGACCTCTAGAGCCTAAACTGTTGACCTGAAATTAAATCTGAGGACACATTGGCAGTTGCATTTTGCAAGAGCTTTCCATTGCTTTTTTTCCGTTTGTTACAAGCTATCCATAGCTCCTGTGATATCTGGGGGTTTCTGGAGCCGTTACGCGCCAAGCGCGGATATCGGCGCCGACATCAATCAGTGTTTGACGTAGTATAAGGAATATTGCCGCTACAAATTCAAAAACGTCATTATAGGCATTATATTTCCATTAATTCTGCAAATATTCAGCTCAGTTACAATAATTTTTTCTGACAAATTCGGTTTGTGATTTGGACCTCTAAATAATGACTGTTATTGATATATCCACAAATTTGTAAGTGTTTGCGTCAATATCAGTGAAATAGATAGTTAATCTGAAAAAGTCGTGGTAACACAGTATAATTCAATGAATTCTGGGGAAAAAAATGAGCTCAGTTGCAATTTTGTGTGTGAAAAATTCGGTTTGGGATTTCGACCCCCAAATCTTTGGAGCCCAAATGTATGCAGTTATATATTGTTTGGCGCGTAACGCGACATCCTAAAACTTGAAAATCTGACCCTTGATGACCTCTGGTGACCTCAATATTGACCTGAGAAAAAACAATGCCTGAAATAGTTTGCAAATGCATTTTGACGAGCTTTCGAACGGTGTTTTCGGTTTTTGTCTACGTCCTATAGGAGCCGAGTTAGAGGGGTTGTCGAAACGCCCCCCCCCCCCCCCCCCGGCACGGCGAAGGTGGCGCCGAGCACCGGTTCGGCGCGAGTTAAGCCCGTTTCATCACTTTCACCACACCTGAAGTTACTAAGAGTCCACTAGATTTTGTATTTATTGGCAAGCCAGCTCTCTTCTAACAGCACTCGTTTCGCCGTTACAAATGGTGTGCGTATGCGCGTTTCTTGTAGACCCACTGGCATTTCCATCTCATGAGTCCCGGTCTCCCTAGTCCCTACCAATGACTTAAGCGGAACAAAATATTTGATATCTGCTATTAGTTATATTGTTTGATTCGAGTATAAAATAATACAACGACTAGATACTCGTCGAATACTCTTCTTTACATGTAATATGCCCATTTGTAAAAGTTCGATATCGTGTGATTTTGAGAAAACTTGCACCTCTAATTGTGAAAGACGCCCGAGATTTTGCGTTAGGTAAAAATATATTCAAATATGGTAGCAATATTTGGTAGCAATGTGAGGGATAAATAGCGCAACTGAGACATAAAACGCGCAGGGGACTTTTCCTGCAGATATAAAAATGGCAATGACAAAACAAAACACACATTTTTAGCCTGGCTGTTCATTGGGTTCCCGTTTACCTGATTCAACAAGGGCTAAACGACCTGAAGGTTTTGGTGGGTAGGTATTTTATATTTTATGATGATATTTTACATATTGTATGATATTTTAGCAATATGATATGTGAATTCTTCCCTTGCAGTGCAGGAAATACCAGTTCTCATATTGTGATGATGATATGTCATGATGATATGTTGATGACACAATGGATTTCGATTTTAGAATGATTGATGCCATGTGAGCAGCCTAACCAGACTAATTTGCTGTGTGTTTAATATCTGGAAAACTTTTTATATGGATGCTCTCTGTTTAAATCACTGACAATTATCCGTACACACATTTGACATCTGCCAGGTTAGGGAAAGTATCTCTTCCGAGCATTCAGCATCTTTCAAGAAAGTGTGTATTGGTGTATGTGTGTGTGCTGTAAATCACTTGTTTAACTAAGTCAAGCATGAAATTTGTGGGATTCAATTATAAAGCAATATAATTTACATTGAGAATCCAATATTTACACAAAAAAAAAAAAAAAAAATGCCAGCAAATGGCTGCCAGTGGATGCTGAAGCAGTGATTGTCAGATGACAACAGTAAAGGGAAAATTCAAGGGATCCCATTCTGGATGTTTTCCACAATTTTTGCCAGGCATAGAAAATTATCAGGAATATTTATCCCTTGTAAAATTGAATCAACCATTAGCTAAGCTTTGTTTTACAAGGCATTGAGCCCAGAGGGTGGTGGCCGCACAGCTGGGTATGGTGCGGGCTGTCACACCTGGCCGCCATGTTGGATCGCCAAACCAAACACATATTAACACAGCGGGGCTGTTGGGGGTTGCAATCCCGGACCAGTATCTTGGCAACCATGAGTCGTACAGACATGGGACAAACACAGATGTGTACAGAAATGATCGGCCGAGAGTATGCACTATGTTGATAAAATAAATAAAAAATCAAGAAAAATTATACAGCTGTAAAGCACAATCAAATCTGTCCAATATCCACCCAACATGTATTCATATTTACAAGCATGAAGCTAATAATGACAGTTTTAATAAAATGTGTTCAACCCCTCCATTCATACTCCTCACCATCCCTTGCCCGGCCCGGTGTTCCATTGTGGCGGCCGACCGCAACTGCTCTCAGGCACCCTTAGCCCTTCCAGTTGTTATAGAGTTCAGTGATTCAGCCACATATAATAAATACTTATGTACCATGTACATATGGACAGGGTTTCAAATGAGTATATATAACCAGGTCAGTATCAGTGGTTTGCAACTTCTGTTACTACTTTGTTACTAACAGAACTACTTTTTTCAGTAACAGAGTTACAATCTCATTACTTTTCAAAACAGGTAATGGACCAAGTAACTTCTGTTACTTTATAATCAAGTCTGTTACTCTGTTACTCCCTTAATTTTGTGTTGAGATAATGGGCTGGTATGAAAAGAACAGACACCACTAGCCGGCAAAAATAGAAGTAGCATATACAAACCCAAAATTGTCTCGTTTTATAAGTTCTTTATGTTTTGATACCCAACTTTAAGGTCCTGGGTCATTAGGTGACCTGAGGTCATGCCAATGACCCGGGTGTCATCCAAATTGTGTGTGTGTAGAAAGATTGACATATAATCAAGCTAGAGTCGTGAATCAAAATCCAGCACATTTATTGTCATTAGAGGAATGCATTTCCATTAACTCTAGGTCCCTGTTGCTCTTTGGCCTGGTGACTTAATTTGACCTTCAACCTTGACCTAATATCACTGGTATTAGATATCCACATTCGTTCTTGTCCAACACAGACAGCTGTCTTGTAATTATGTACAGTTAAAGACATAAAGACAAAAGAAAAGTGTAACAAAGAGCCTCTTGGGGCCCATCCGAGGTTGCACCCCCCCCCCCCCCCCCCCTCTTCCAACAGTCTCTCCCCCTTGAAATCACCTTACTCTACCTGCATAAAATAAGCATAATCCCACAAGTATTTATGAACTAATCCCTTCTCTGTAAAGTATTTATCTAATCTAATTTTGAAGGAAGCAAGTGTTACTGCATCGACAACATCCCCTGGTAGCATATTCCAATGGCCTACAAGTTACAACCCTTCTACTGAAAAATGACTATTGTAGCCTAGTCCTACTTTGTTTCATAATGAGTTTATGCTGATGACCTCTACCTCGATTTTCCCTATTGAACTAAAAAATTCCCTTTAAATATCCAGAATGCTGACCATTTACAAATTTGAAGACTTCAATCAGATCTCCTCTTAGCCTTCTTTATCTAAGTGAAAACATACCCAATTTCTTTAATCTATCTTCCTAAGGTAAACTACCAAGACGAGTAACTATTTTTGTTGCCCTTTTTTAACTCTCTAACAACCAGCAATCTTTCTCATATGTGGGAGACCAGGCTTGCACACAATACTCCAAATGTGGTCTAACGTATGCACAATACAGACGGTAGAGATAATATAGATATAGTTGGTAGAGATCTGCAAAGCATACTTAGCCATGAAATGTTCTTACACTCGACTGGAGGTCAAAACGTTATCTTAGGTCATCTGAGGCCAGTAACCTTGGTTAACCTGTGTAAGAACATGACCCCAGTGGAACATATTATTATGCAAAATGGATGCCAAATTTGAAATCATCACAAAATGCCTTAGAAACTGCCAGAGGCCAAAAAAGTAATATCGGGTCATTGGAGGTCATGCTCTCAGTGGAAACCACAACTGTCACCTGGGAACACCTGTTCACATGTTCCTAAACAACAAACACCCGGAGAGTGCACAAGTTCGATAGTTCGAGCATGAAGTTCGAGCATCGATACTACGGGACGCCGGTTGCGTCTGACATGACCTTGCGAAACAAGTCGTAGGTCACGGGTCATGGGCAGTAGATAGGGCAGTAGTGAAGTTGTTACGAGCGAGCGCGAAGCGCTCGCTCGTCCTTCCGTGGTGTATGGGAAAACAAATCTGAATATGAGCGGCCCGACCAGGCCCGACCCGTGGCGACGCTTTTGAGCTCATATCTCTGCAACCGCACGTCCGATTGACAAGTGGGCTTCTTTGCTGAGCAGCCCCATCCAACCTACCCTGTTTGAGACCAGTGCCGACTCATGTGGGTGACTACCACTGCGCGTGGTGCGTGCCGCGTGCCGCGTGAAGGGTGCTGAAAAGTGTTTTCACGCAAAAACTCCGCAACAGCTGGGCAGATTGTGTGCAAATTTGGTGTGTGGTTAGGGACTCCTCAGCCGCCACTTTCCCACAAGTTTCCCACAAGTCACAAGACGACTCTGCACGTGGGCACGTGCATCCCCTATTATATATCTCAGGAACGGCTGAGACGATTGTGTTAGAATTTGGTGTGTGGTTAAGGACCTATCAGCCGACACCTTTCCACAAGTCAGGGTGGGGTTCAGTTCAGTTCAGTTCGTTTATTTTGTTAACAAAAAGACATCAAATCAAACAGGACAATAATGGATTGGCGCAAAAGCAAAAGCTTAAATCATAGCGCCTCTCCAGATGAAACAAATGAAACAGAGATTTTACCAAAACTAAGGAACAGATCACGTAGACCCCGCTACCAGCCCGCCGAGCGGCCATCCGAAAATCAGGTGGCCAGGCACAGGCGGCAACAGCAGGTCAGCGTGCAGTGAAAGTGCTGGTAATGTGTGATTGTTGTGTTATTTGTGGGTGTTGAGTCTTTGTGAAAGTGCTATGAATGTCTGTAAGTGATGTGCGATGTATATACCCTGTGTTTGTGAAATATTTTTACCAAAGAGCAGGAGCTCTAATTTGTTTTTGGGTGACAAATCATCAAAGTCGCGCACAATGCGTCGCGCTGCGTTAAAGAGGTTCGTTCTGTGATTCGTGTATAGGGGGCACCAGAGTATGTAATGGATAGTGTCTTCGTACGTGTGTCCACAAGAACACAACGGACTTGGTGTGAGTTGGAGTTGAAAGAGGTGGGCGTGTAGTGTTGATAAGCCGACACGTAGTCTTGTGTGTTGTGTGTTTAGTGTTTTTGTACCTACGGAGTTAAGTGCTGGTGGCTCGGGTGCCCCGAATCGCTGCCAGACTTGACGAGAGAAGTCACGTCGAGAAGGAGTGTTACGGAGTGTTTCAGGAAGAAGGTTCCACTGTCTAATCGTAGCAGGGATGTATGATTTCCGAAAGGAAGTTAACCGGATAGGGGGAAGTGAGAGAAGGTATGCGTTACGTAACTGAAGTCCTGTAGCGTCCTGTCTTGTGTTAGGCAAGAGGTTAGTCAGGTATGAAGGAAGAGGCGGGTAGTTGTAATATAGTCGATGGAAAAAGAGAAGTCTGTGAATGAGTCGTCTCGTTGCTAGTCGTTCCTATCCTAGATCGTTAAGTAGAGCGTTGGTGGGTGTGCGAAACAAGGTTCCAGTCACTAGTCGTGCACAGCGGTTCTGTATGGTCTGGAGTCGTATTGAGTCAGAGGCAGTCAGGTTACCGTCGTAGATTATGTCGCAATAGTCAAAGTGTGGTCTTATGTATATTAAATATATTTCTTTAAGTACTGATCTTGGTAGAATCCTTGCAACAGGATAAATAGGTCCTAAGAGAGAATTTATGGTTCGTATCAAGGAATTGATATGTTCGTGAAAATGCAGGTCAGTGGAAAGATGTAGTCCTAGATGCTTGTGGCAAGTCACGGGAAGTAGGGGTTGTCCATCGAAAGAGAGGTCAAAGTCTTGGTCATTACGCCTGTTTGTGAATGTTTGTTGTACTGTCTTGTCCGCGTTAAATGTAATAGCCCAGTCGGTGCCGTACTGTCTTATCATGTCCAAGTCGTTTTGCAGTGAGAGTCTGTGTTGTTGGCTGTCTTGTGGGTGGGATAAATATAGGGATGTGTCGTCAGCGTAGAAAAGTGCATCATTTTCAGTAATTTTAGATAAGTCATTAAGGTACATGAGGGCGAGCAAAGGTCCAAGGACCGAGCCTTGAGGGCAGCCAGCTATATTTTTTTTTAGATCCAGAAATGGCACTTCCTACACGAACAACCTGACTGCGATCTTTTAAATAAGACTTCAACCATGCCAATAGGGAGCCAGATATGTTGTATTGAATTTCACATTTTGCAATCAATGCTTCGTGCCAAATTTTATCAAAGTATTTCGAAATGTCAAGGAAAATTGCGGTGAAATTTTTGTTTTCATTTAGCGCAGAGTACAGTTGATGAGTAAGATAAAGGAGATGGATATGTGCACTATGTTGGGGACGATAGCCACTTTGTTTCTCAGGCAATAAATTGTTTTCAGATAGATGCCCATATATTTTGTTAAAGACTAATTTTTCAAGTATCTTGAATAAATTAGGAAGAAGACTTATTGGCCTGTAATTGGTTGGATCTGAGGAGGAACCTTTGTGTTTGAAAATTGGGGTTACACAAGCTATTTTCCAAGATAGGGGAAATTTACCTGATTGAAGTTATTTATTAAAGAGTTTGCATAAGGAGTTAGCAATTAACAACGCACACATTTTAAGTAATTTATTTGGAACTTTATCAGGGCCTGTTGATTTATTAGCGTCCAAGGAATTCAAAATTTTGAGAACCTCTTGCTCGGTTACTTGGACCTCCGCCAAATGTGGGAAAGGTGTAGGAGGATAAAGTTGGGGTAGGTCTTTGTCATGTGTGTTCAGTCGCGTTTGGTTAGCAAAATGTTCATTTAGAATAGTCGCTTTGTCATATTCGTCTGTGATTGGTGTTCCGTCTTGGCTGATTAGAGGTGGTATGGCATGCTTTCCTTTCTTCCCAATAAGTCCTTTAAGTATGTTGTGATATGTTCGCGGATCTCGTTTATGCTCAAAAGTCTCGTAACTTCTGATTGTATATGTAAGGGGTGCCTCTGCACGTGCGCACGTGTACACACCGATTCGCTATCTCAGGAACGGCTGAGCGGATTGTGTTCAAATTTGGTGTGTGGTTAGGGACCTCTCAGCCGCCACCTTCCCACAAGTCGGGGGTTGGTGCTTCTGCACGTGCGCACCCCTTTTTGTATCTCAGAAACTACTTGCCCAATCGAGTTGAAATTCACCATACATTTCCTTCGCGCTCGCTCGTTCATCGCCAACTACGGCGCGTTGCTGGTAAAGTCGAAGTCTGAACATTTCATCGTAATCGGTTGATAAATACGCGAGTTATTCCCGAAAAACCGAGGGGGTGGAGTGGCATCCACGCCCTGCACTGGCGAGGGCTAAACTCAAGTAGCGGAGTAACAGATTAATGTAACTTCCGTTAAATTTGTCGCAAAGTAACGGAGTAACGAGTAACGGAACTACATTGTGAGTAACGATGCCCACCACTGGCGAGTATATATATCAAGTCCTTGAAGCTTACAAATGTGTTCACGTACAACATCAAACATTGCTTAAATGTCTGTTGGATTATGAAAGCATGCATTTCTGGACTCAATTCCCCCATATATTTAACAGAAGAGGTGAAAACATTTGCCCTGGTTGAACTTTCTACCCAATAACCATTGATTTCTCCATTACCAATTTCACCACCAATGTTACGGAATGTCTTCACATCTTCATTATTCAGGCCACCACTGTGATTCCTTACAAACTTGGCACTAACTTCGTAATCACTACATGTCTTCCCCGTCCCTATATCTATAACCACGCCTGTCTCATAATCTCATGTCTCATAACCTCATGTCTCATAACCTCATGTCTCATAATCTCATGTCTCATAACCTCATGTCTCATAACCTCATGTCTCATAACCTCATGTATCATAACCTCATGTATCATAACCTCATGTCTCATAACCTCATGTCTCATAACTTCATGTCTCATAACCTCATGTCTCATAACCTCATGTCTCATAACCTCATGTCTCATAACCTCATGTCTCATAACCTCATGTCTCATAACCTCATGTCTCATAACCTCATGTATCATAACCTCATGTCTCATAACCTCATGTCTCATAACCTCATGTCTCATAACCTCATGTCTCATAACCTTATATCTCATAACCTCATGTCTCATAACCTCATGTCTCATAACCTCATGTCTCATAACCTCATGTCTCATAATATCATCTCTCATAACCACGCCTGTCTCGCGTCTCTCCTCAGGACGGACGTCACCACCACCATCAGACCCCGTGTCTCCCGCGCGTCCCTACGCTGTCACCAATGGACGACCTGGACGCGCTGCTGGCCGAGGCTGACGCCCTCCTGTGCGACCTGCCCTCCTCCACTCCGCCGCGTCCACCGGTGGCCGGCCCCAGTCGCTCACAGCGCTGCCACCGCCTGCTGCTGGTGCCTCCTCCTGACCAGCTCGGCCGTAATACCAGCCTGGAGCCGACGCGCGGCTGTGGCGCGCTCCGCTGCACCACATGCGACCTCCGTGTGGTGGCGTTCACCGACAGCGCGTGGGGAGAGCGCGCCGAGTATCTGTTCTTCAGGAACAGCCACCCACACGAGGTGAAGCTGCGGGCGGCGCTGGAGGGCCGGCCGGGAGCGCGCGCCTACTGCTGCCAGTGTCGCTGGGAGACGGCGGAGGAGAGACGAGAGGCGCCCCGGTGCTGGGTGTGCGGTAGACACTGAGCTGGAGACGGCGGGGGAGACGGCGGAGGAGAGACGAGAGGCGCCCCGGTGCTGGGTGTGCGGTAGACACTGAGCTGGAGACGGCGGGGGAGACGGCGGAGGAGAGACAGGAGGCGCCCCGGTGCTGGGTGTGCGGTAGACACTGAGCTGGAGACGGCGGAGGAGAGACAAGAGGCGCCCCGGTGCTGGGTGTGCGGTAGACACTGAGCTGGAGACGGCGGGGAGACGGCGGAGGAGAGACAAGAGGCGCCCCGGTGCTGGGTGTGCAGTAGACACTGAGCTGGAGACTTTGGAGAGCACTGATTGGTGAGTTCGTACATGAGGAGCACTGTGTCAGAAGGAGGCACTGAATCTGTGGAAGGACCTGAAGACTGGACTGTGGGAAGCACTGGACTGTTTGTCTCTGAAAAGCATTATATCAGTGTAAACGATAAATCGGTGTACAGCACCGTGTCAGTGTAAATACTGTCAATGTAAAGTACTGTGTCAGTGTAAAGTATTGTGTCATTGAGTGAGAGGTGGGCCATCTCTGAGAAGAACCACTGCATCAGTGGAAAACACTATACCAGTATAAATACTCGGTATCAGTGAGAAGCACTGTCTTGGGAAGGCTGAGGGGCAGACTTGGGTCTGACAAGTACTGCATCAGTGGGAAACATGACGTGGCGAGGGAGACTGTGAAGCTAAGATGGTGGGTGGAAGGCTGGGTGCGTTGCGTCTGCATGCGCTGCACAGATAACTGGGAAATGGATTTGTTGATGTATTTTGTGTGCGAGGACTAAACGATCACAAAGTGGTGAGGTGACGAGTATGCGTGATGATTATGAGGAGTGATTGCTGTTTGACTTCAATGATCTCAGAAACACGGATGGTATTCAAAAGGAGCGTGCGCTGGTGGAAATGTGGAACAGCGGTGTCTTCAAGTATTGCGCGGTGAGGGGCGGCGGTGACAACGAACAGGCGAGTTGGAGTGGCGTGACGCTCACTCGCTTGGTAACAGTGAGTGACGTGAGGTGCCGAGTGACGTATGTGGTGCCGAGTGACGTAGGCGGTGCCGAGTGACGTAGGCGGTACCGAGTGACGTAGGCGGTGCCGACGAATGTCGAGCGGTGCGCGGTGAATCAGAACACGGGGAGCGTGGGTTTGGCTGACACGCGGTGGACGTCTGAGGGCGGTGGAGAGGCGGCGGCTTCACGTCTGAGGGCGGTGGAGAGGTGGCGGCTTCACGTCTGAGGGCGGTGGAGAGGTGGCGGCTTCACGTCTGAGGGCGGTGGAGAGGTGGCGGCTTCACGTCTGAGGGCGGTGGAGAGGTGGCGGCTTCACGTCTGAGGGCGGTGGAGAGGCGGCGGCTTCACGTCTGAGGGAGGTGGCGGCTGCACGTCTGAGGGGGTGGAGAGGTGGCGGCTTCACGTCTTGAGGGCGGTGGAGAGGTGGCGGCTTCACGTCTTAGGGCGGTAGCGGCTTCATGTCTGAGGGCGGTGGCGGCTTCACGTCTGAGGGCGGTGGCGGCTTCACGTCTGAGGGCGGTGGAGAGGTGGCGGCTTCACGTCTGAGGGCGGTGGAGAGGTGGCGGCTTCACGTCTGAGGGCGTTGGAGAGGTGGCGGCTTCACGTCCATCGTCGGCGAGTGAGCGTCAGCTGAAGGATTTGGTCATCGCGCTGACGTTTAGTGTCCTGCATCCTGTTTTCTGTGGTGGTTTGCGACAGCTTGAGGTTGTTTCGCATTGCAATGCTGCTTTGCAGATATTTGCACAATTGTATCTGGTTTCCCTGTATCCGGGTTTCCCTGTATCCGGGTTTCCCTGTATCGGGTTTCCCTGTATCGGGTTTCCCTGTATCGGGTTTCCCTGTATCGGGTTTCCCTGTATCGGGTTTCCCTGTATCGGGTTTCCCTGTGGCGTGAGACACATTAATATGTGTCCATCAGCTTTGCCTTTTTGGAGGCATAGATCGTCAATGATTGGCTACAGTGGCGAGATGGAGAGAAGACCCTTGCATTCACAGAAAATGACGCTAAATGTACTTTGCATGGCTGTCTTGGCAGGCCTTAAATATTACGCCATATTTGATTGTATGCCTTCTGCCAATATTTAGTCATGTTATTTACCAAATGTGCTATGAATAGCAGGTGCCTAAGCGTGATAAAACTACCATATCCGTCCCAAGGTGTACTTAAACGTACTATGTTTTGCATATCAAGTCCGCATGGCTCTTTGAATTGCATCATTCGGTGTGTTGTGCCTCGATATTGTCGTTTCTTTTATTTAGTACCGTTTACCGACCTTTGCACATGATAGTGTTTGGTCACTCAACAGTGTGTATTTGCCCATTTTCGCGTCATTTACAGTAGCATTTCACATTTTTGCTTTCTGATCTCAGTGTATGAGTTACTTGTCTTAATTAACTAGGGGGTTCGTTCCGTCATTTGACGTCAATAGGTGTCTATTTTGCAGGTATGAGTACTAGTCTGGTGTGTTTAAGAGATCTGTCACCGCTGAACTTTGTGGCGGTGTTGTCGAGGTCAAAGTTGTTGTCGAGGTTGTTGACTCCCCCATGTGGGGTTTGTTGCCATGATCGATGCAGTCTTTGACATAGAGACTGCCAATAGTCTTATTTATTGTTTCAGAACCGTGGAAAGGTATCACTAGTCATTGTATGTTGCCAGTGGAATGTGGCTCCTATCTTGAATGTTAATTTCCTTAAAGATGCGAGATCACCTCAGTGTTGGAAAGTTCCCGTCGCAGACAATGTTTAGCGGGTGTTCGGGAAAGATGCGTCAAGTTGCATATCTTGAATGTGAGTGCTGTTATAGCTGATGATCTCGTAAATGGTTGTGAATGTCACCCATATGTTACATTGAATCTTCACTACTGGATTGTGTTGTTCCTGGTACCCAAAGCATGGTGACTTTATCTTATTTTAGATCTCGATGCAAACTGGATGTCATTTTGTCTTTCTTAATCGCACATTGAGTGTAATAAAGGATTACGTCGATAACTAATGCCTTTCCAACAGTATAATTAACGCCGCAGCAACGACGGTACGTCTACTTGTGTGAGGTGTCTCAGCGAAATATCGTCTTCACTCACCGAAATATCGCCTTCACTCACCGAACTATCGCCTTCACTCACCGAACTATCGTCTTCACTCACCAAAC
Organism: Chirona hameri; assembly: GCA_036785665.1. NCBI lineage: Eukaryota > Metazoa > Arthropoda > Thecostraca > Balanomorpha > Balanidae > Chirona > Chirona hameri. Next base: position 62,219 of record JAXIVJ010003301.1, read on the forward strand.
TATCGCCTTCACTCACCAAACTATCGCCTTCGCTCACCGAACTATCGTCTTCACTCACCGAAATATCGCCTTCACTCACCGAACTATCGCCTTCACTCACCAAACTATCGCCTCCACTCACCGAACTATCGCCTTCACTCACCGAACTATCGCCTTCACTCACCGAACTATCGCCTTCGCTCACCGAACTATCGTCTTCACTCACCACCAAGACGCAGAGTGTGGCCGAGCCTCCCCGAGGTGCCATCCCTCGCCGCGGGCTGGCTCTGACGGCTGTCTGGTCTGCGGGTCAGCCTGTTCTGACGGCTGTCAGGTCTGCTCTGACGGCTGTCTGGTCTGCGGGTCAGCCTGCTCTGACGGCTGTCTGGTCTGCGGGACAGTCTGCTCTGACGGCTGTCTGGTCTGCGGGTCAGCCTGCTCTGACGGCTGTCTGGTCTGCTTCTGTGTCTGCTCTCTGCGAGGTCCTCTCAGCAGGCAGGGTCTCCGGAGCGGGTCTGCCTGAAGCACAAGTCCAGCAGTCAGTTGGAGTCAAGGAGATGATGCCCCCAGGCGTGTTTACAATTGAATGCGGATTGTGGCAACGGACAATTCGCTATATCACCTAGGCGCATTGCAACTTATTGTTCCTTCTTCACATGGAAATGGCAAGCACCAGCAATTTGTTTGCAATTTGATGTTTGCAATTTGAGGTAATTTGATTTTTAACTTTTAACAAGAATAACTATGTTGAATCCAGTATCCGCACAGGTATGGTATGTGCAATCGGATTTGGACGCACAGGGCTATCAGTTTGGAATCAGAGTCGAATTGAATTAGGGAACATGCTGTTAATTTGCCCACGACTCGGATTAGGAACCGATTTCGACAGAATCCTATATTATAAAAGCAGTAGTGTCTACTTTCTTCAACACTAGCCTATTGTCGACGCGCTTCAACACTAGCGCCTATGGAAAAGCTTCAGCCTCACCTGTTGTCTCATTTCAGGATCTTAATAGCTAGGGACTTAAGGCACGCAGAGCGTCGTGACAAAAACTAATCGACTCGACTGGTGACTAAATTTATGAAACTTTGGGTCCCATCACGGTCGGTTGCGTCGTTTGTGCGTGGTGCCGCGTGCAAAAATGGTCGATTTCTCCATTGACAATGCACTAATTAGCGAAAACGCCGCGTACGAAATTATCGCCCAAACATTTTTGCATACCTGGCTGATATTTCGGCAACCACAAGTCGCACCGACAAGCCGAAAACACAGATGTGCAGAGGAAGAAGCGGCACACAATATCCACTGTCGGTCCATCTGCGGCGCGTTGCATGTGCAAAGTTAATCGCTAAACAGCTGCAATTTAGACTTTTATCAAGTTTTTCACGATTCAAATCAGTGCTCGGAACCAATGGGACGTCAAGTGATGCAACTTTGCCAATGTGTAGGCCTATGCATCCTCTCTAAAATGCATGTAAAAATTAACGTTCTAAAGAAATATTTCAGTGCTAAAATCCGCCTGTAACATACCCATTACCAATGTTTTCCAACGTCAATTTTGCAAACCGCCGTACCGTCAACAAACAATGTGTCCTAAGCGATACAAATCACATGGCCGGAAAGTGCATTCAAAATCATCTAATACCCACCCCAAATATATTCATATATACAAACATTAAGCTTAAAATGACAGATTCCTTAAAACGATACAAGAACTATGTCGCGCCTGTCCAAATCACTCGACCGGAGATTGAGTCTCGGTTACTATGGAGACCTTCGCTGCCTGTATCCCGCTACTGTATCGAAAATAAGCTTTGGATATCATTGGCCGATCTAGCTTAGTGGTATGTCCTTAGACTTTGGCGCAGAGCGGCCCGGTTCGAATCCCGGCGACGGTCAATTGTTTTTCGACACGAACGAATCTTAGGCCGACCTGATCACGACACAAACAACACCAACAACACGAACAGCACCACCAGCACCAACAACGCCAGCAATACCAAACACACCAACAACACCAACAATACCAACAATACCAACAATACCAACAATACCAAACACCAACAACACCAACAACACCAACAATACCAACAACACCAACAACACCAACAGCACCACCAGCACCACCAGCACCAACAATACCAACAATACCAACATGACCAACAACACCAACAACACCAATAGCACCAACAACACCAACAAGACCAACAACACCAACAACACCAACAACACCAACAACACCAACAACACCAACAACACCAAAAACACTAAAAACAATAACAACACTAACAACACCAACAACACCAACAACACCAACAACACCAACAACACCAAAAACAACAACAACACCACCACCACCAACATCACCCACCACCACCACCAACACCACAAACACCACCAACAACACAAACACCACACACAACACCCACAACACCCACAACACCCACAACACCCACAACACCCACAACACCCATAACACCCACAACATCCACAACATCCACAACATCCACAACACCCACAAACCACAAAAACACCAACAACACCCACAACACCAACAACACCAACAACACCAACAACACCAACAACACCAACAACACCAACAACACCAACAACACTACCAACACCACCAACAACACCAACCACACCAACAACATCAACACCACGAACACCACCAACACCACCAACACCACCAACACCACCAACACCACCAACACCACCAACACCACCAACACCACCAACACCACCAACACCACCAACACCACCAACACCACCAACAACACCAACAACACCAACAACACCAACAACACCAACAACACCAACAACACCAACAACACCAACAACACCAACAACACCAACACCAACAACACCAACAACACCAACAACACCAACAACACCAATATCAACACCAACCCCACCAACAACACCAACACCACCAACAACACCAACACCACCAACACCACCAACAACACCAACAACACCAACAACACTAACAACACCAACATCACCAACAACACCAACAGCACCAACAATACCAACAACACCAACAACACCAGCAACACAAACAACACCAACAACACCAACAGTACCACCAGCACCCACAACACCCACAACACCCACAACACCCACAACACCCACAACACCAACAACACCCACAACACCAACCAATAACCAACAACACCCACAACACCCACAACACCCACAATACCCACAACACCCACAACACCCACAACACCCACAACAACCACAACACCCACAACACCCACAACACTCACAACACACAACATTCACAACACCCACAACACCCACAACACCACCAACACCAACATCAACAACACCAACACCACCAATAGCACCAACAACACCAACAACACTACCAACACCAGCAACACTACTAACAACACCATCAACAACACCAACAACACCAACAACACCAACAACACCAACAACACCAACAACACCAACAACACCAACAACACCAACAATACCAACAGCACCAACAGCACCAACAACAGCAACAACACCAACATCACCAACAACACCAACAACACCAATAACACCAACAATACCAAGAACACCAACAACACTAACAACACCAACAACACCAACAACACCGCCCCACCACCACCCACCGACTATGCCCACCGCCCACGCCCACCGCCCACGCCCACCGTCCACCACCCACCGCCCACCGCTCACCGCTCACCGCTCACCGCCCACGCCCATAGCCAACACCCACCGCCCACGCCCACCGCCCACGCCCACGCCCACCGCCCCGACACCGCCACGACCCCGCCATCACCCACCAACGCCTGCCATCGCCGCCACGTCCGCCACGCTCACCTGCTATATAAATTAGCTGGCTATATCAATTGCAGGCTATATAAATTGCAGGCTATATGCATTACACCCATCTAGTAATGCTACTTAGAATCAACATGGCTGAGGCATCGTCGGAGCAAATGTAATTTATTAGTTAGAAACCTCTTAGAATTAGCGTTGAAAGATCATCGCAACCACCTTACCTACCTCCAACCCTCCGTTATATTGACTTCCCCTGCGTCCTCCCTGACTGGCCTGACTGCAGCCTTGTCAGCTCCTGACCTGACTGGCCTGACTGCAGCCTCGTCAGCTCCTTACCTGACTGGCTAGCTGCAGCCTCGTCAGCTCCTTACCTGACTGGCCTGACTGCAGCCTCGTCAGCTCCTTACCTGACTGGCCTGACTGCAGCCTCGTCAGCTCCCTACCTGACTGGCCTGACTGCAGCCTCGTCAGCTCCTTACCTGACTGGCCTGACTGCAGCCTCGTCAGCTCCTTACCTGACTGGCCTGACTGCAGCCTCGTCAGCTCCTTACCTGACTGTCCTGACTGCAGCCTCGTCAGCTCCTTACCTGACTGGCCTGACTGCAGCCTCGTCAGCTCCTTACCTGACTGTCCTGACTGCAGCCTCGTCAGCTCCCTACCTGACTGGCCTGACTGCAGCCTCGTCAGCTCCTTACCTGACTGGCCTGACTGCAGCCTCGTCAGCTCCTTACCTGACTGGCCTGACTGCAGCCTCGTCAGCTCCTCACCTGACTGGCCTGACTGCAGCCTCGTCAGCTCCTTACCTGACTGGCTAGCTGCAGCCTCGTCAGCTCCTTACCTGACTGGCCTGACTGCAGCCTCGTCAGCTCCTTACCTGACTGGCCTGACTGCAGCCTCGTCAGCTCCTGACCTGACTGGCCTGACTGCAGCCTCGTCAGCTCCTTACCTGACTGGCTAGCTGCAGCCTCGTCAGCTCCTTACCTGACTGGCCTGACTGCAGCCTCGTCAGCTCCTTACCTGACTGGCTAGCTGCAGCCTCGTCAGCTCCTTACCTGACTGGCCTGACTGCAGCCTCGTCAGCTCCTTACCTGGCTGTCCTGACTGCAGCCTCGTCAGCTCCTTACCTGACTGGCCTGACTGCAGCCTCGTCAGCTCCTTACCTGACTGGCTAGCTGCAGCCTCGTCAGCTCCTTACCTGACTGGCCTGACTGCAGCCTCGTCAGCTCCTGACCTGACTGGCCTGACTGCAGCCTCGTCAGCTCCTTACCTGACTGGCTAGCTGCAGCCTCGTCAGCTCCTTACCTGACTGGCCTGACTGCATCCTAGTCAGCTCCTTACCTGACTGGCCTGACTGCAGCCTCGTCAGCTCCTTACCTGACTGGCCTGACTGCAGCCTCGTCAGCTCCTTACCTGACTGGCCTGACTGCAGCCTCGTCAGCTCCTTACCTGACTGGCTAGCTGCAGCCTCGTCAGCTCCTTACCTGACTGGCCTGACTGCAGCCTCGTCAGCTCCTTACCTGACTGTCCTGACTGCAGCCTCGTCAGCTCCTTACCTGACTGGCCTGACTGCAGCCTCGTCAGCTCCTTACCTGACTGGCTAGCTGCAGCCTCGTCAGCTCCTTACCTGACTGGCTAGCTGCAGCCTCGTCAGCTACTTACCTGACTGGCTAGCTGCAGCCTCGCCAGCTCCTTACCTGACTGGCCTGACTGCAGCCTCGTCAGCTCCTTGCCTGACTGGCTAGCTGCAGCCTCGTCAGCTCCTCACCTGGCTGTCCTGACTGCAGCCTCGTCAGCTCCTTACCTGACTGGCCTGACTGCAGCCTCGTCAGCTCCTTACCTGACTGGCCTGACTGCAGCCTCGTCAGCTCCTTACCTGACTGGCTAGCTGCAGCCTCGTCAGCTCCTTACCTGACTGGCCTGACTGCAGCCTCGTCAGCTCCTTACCTGACTGACTAGCTGCAGCCTCGTCAGCTCCTTACCTGACTGGCCTGACTGCAGCCTCGTCAGCTCCTTACCTGACTGGCTAGCTGCAGTCTCGTCAGCTCCTTACCTGACTGGCCTGACTGCAGCCTCGTCAGCTCCTTACCTGACTGGCTATCTGCAGCCTCGTCAGCTCCCTACCTGACTGGCCTGACTGCAGCCTCGTCAGCTCCTTACCTGACTGGCTATCTGCAGCCTCGTCAGCTCCCTACCTGACTGGCCTGACTGCAGCCTCGTCAGCTCCTTACCTGACTGGCTAGCTGCAGTCTCGTCAGCTCCTTACCTGACTGGCCTGACTGCAGCCTCGTCAGCTCCTTACCTGACTGGCTATCTGCAGCCTCGTCAGCTCCCTACCTGACTGGCCTGACTGCAGCCTCGTCAGCTCCCTACCTGACTGGCCTGACTGCAGCCTCGTCAGCTCCTTACCTGACTGGCTATCTGCAGCCTCGTCAGCTCCTTACCTGACTGGCCTGACTGCAGCCTAGTCAGCTCCTTACCTGACTGGCCTGACTGCAGCCTCGTCAGCTCCTTACCTGACTGGCCTGACTGCAGCCTCGTCAGCTCCTTACCTGACTGGCTAGCTGCAGCCTCGCCAGCTCCTTACCTGACTGGCCTGACTGCAGCCTCGTCAGCTCCTTACCTGACTGTCCTGACTGCAGCCTCGTCAGCTCCTTACCTGACTGTCCTGACTGCAGCCTCGTCAGCTCCTTACCTGACTGACTAGCTGCAGCCTCGTCAGCTCCTTACCTGACTGGCCTGACTGCAGCCTAGTCAGCTCCTTACCTGACTGGCTAGCTGCAGCCTCGTCAGCTCCTTACCTGACTGGCCTGACTGCAGCCTCGTCAGCTCCTTACCTGACTGGCCTGACTGCAGCCTCGTCAGCTCCTTACCTGACTGTCCTGACTGCATCCTAGTCAGCTCCTTACCTGACTGGCCTGACTGGCCTAGCTGCAGCCTCGTCAGCTCCTTACCTGACTGTCCTGACTGCAGCCTCGTCAGCTCCTTACCTGACTGGCCTGACTGCAGCCTCGTCAGCTCCTTACCTGACTGGCCTGACTGCAGCCTAGTCAGCTCCTTACCTGACTGGCCTGACTGCAGCCTCGTCAGCTCTTTACCTGACTGGCCTGACTGCAGCCTCGTCAGCTCCTTACCTGACTGGCTAGCTGCAGCCTCGTCAGCTCCTTACCTGACTGTCCTGACTGCAGCCTCGTCAGCTCCTTACCTGACTGGCCTGACTGCAGCCTCGTCAGCTCCTTACCTGACTGGCTAGCTGCAGCCTCGTCAGCTCCTTACCTGACTGGCCTGACTGCAGCCTCGTCAGCTCCTTACCTGACTGGCTAGCTGCAGCCTCGTCAGCTCCTTACCTGACTGGCCTGACTGCAGCCTCGTCAGCTCCTTACCTGACTGGCCTGACTGCAGCCTCGTCAGCTCTTTACCTGACTGGCCTGACTGCAGCCTCGTCAGCTCCTTACCTGACTGGCTAGCTGCAGCCTCGTCAGCTCCTTACCTGACTGTCCTGACTGCAGCCTCGTCAGCTCCTTACCTGACTGGCCTGACTGCAGCCTCGTCAGCTCCTTACCTGACTGGCTAGCTGCAGCCTCGTCAGCTCCTTACCTGACTGTCCTGACTGCAGCCTCGTCAGCTCCTTACCTGACTGGCCTGACTGCAGCCTCGTCAGCTCCTTACCTGACTGGCTAGCTGCAGCCTCGTCAGCTCCTTACCTGACTGGCTATCTGCAGCCTCGTCAGCTCCTTACCTGACTGGCCTGACTGCAGCCTCGTCAGCTGCCTATCCTCCTCCCCTCTCTCCAGCGCCAACTGACCTCTTCCCTCCTCTCTCCAGCGCCAGCTGACCTAGTTGTGTGGCTTCACACCACACTGACACTCGGCTAGGCAGCTCTACTGTCACAGGTACTGTGTCACGCAGCCCGTCGGTGACAGCTGACGGCTTGATAACCTTTCAGCTAACCTGTGGGGCCGCCTCCCGCTCCGCCGGCCGACCGGATCTGAAATGTGAGGGGGCGGTGATGCGTAGCTGGGGGGGGGGGGGGGGGGGCAGTGACGGAGGGTACGGTGAAGCTGATCAGTGGGTGGTGTGTGTCTGCAGTCCAGTCCAGCCAGCCATCATGAAACGGGATGACTTTAGCAGGGGCCCTCGGTCGTCTTGAGGGAACCTCGATCGGCCTGAGGGACCCTTTGTCAGCCAGAGGGGCCCTTTGTCGGCCTGCGGAGCCCTTTGTTCGGCCTGAGGGGGCCTCAGTCGGCCTGAGGGGCCTTGAGGTGTATATTTTCCCTTACCCGTCAATAGTCGAACCGTTGCTTAAATGGTCCTGTTTTATGTCAGGTCAATTGAGGTCACCAGAGGTCACCAAGGGTCAGATTTGTCAGTTTAAGGACCTCGCTCAAGAAACCCCCAGATATCTCAGGAACTATGATAGCTGGGAACAAGCGGAAAACAGCCATGCACATCTCTTGAAAAAATGTAATAGCTAAAGTATCCTCTAATTTTATATCAGGTCAATAGTTAAGGCTCCAGATGTTATCAAAGGTCAACAATTTTATTTTTGGCGAAGCTGTTTTCGGAAATAACATTTTACCTAATAAATATAGGGCAATAATGTTGGCACCATCGTGTTTGTCTTGTCAATGCGCTTCGAATAATATTAATTGAACATATACATTTTACCTCAGGTCAAGGTCAAGTGGTGACTCAAGTAGGTCAAGTTGTATATTGGGAGACGTGTCTCGATGAGACAAACATATTAGGACCGGTTTCACTTATCTATCTTCATTCTGTCGAGAGTTATATAAAAAAAAGTGTTGGTGACCTCGGATGACCTCGGCTGACCCTGTAGGGGGCACTGAACAAAAATTACACCTGGGTCATCATGAAGGGTCTATGATAACATGATCCCGAAGGAATTGGGCTGCTATCATGCGTATCATCGGAATAGGAAGCATTCGAATATTTCCCTCAAATTGACTTATAATGGGGAGGTCACGCAATTAACCCGACCTAAGGTCACCGATATTAAATAAAAAAAATCCGAGATATACGAATTGTAGGTACCTATTGTACGAATTGTAGGTCCTTATGACATTCTGTAAGTTTGAAACCGATCGGCTAACAACTGTGGCTGTGGCATGACCGCACACTTTTTGAAGGTGGGGTCACGTGACCTGGCATGGTGACTTGACCTGAGATGACCCGAGGTGGGAAAAAAATGAGACTAGGTGGGTAATTGATGCCCAAACACCTGTACCAAATTTGGCGGCGCTGCGCGCTGTCGTATTTCCGCTATTCAGGAAAGCCAGAGGGGGGGGGGGGGGCAAAAATCACCCTCCGGCCGTGCACGTGTTAGTGCATCACCTGGGTCACATTTCGACTTGCTTTTTAATTTGTAAAATTATTTTTGTATACCAGTTATGCGCTGTGCAATGGTACCAGCGGCTGAGTCCCCAAATGACCTTAGGTCAAATGGTGACCTTGAGAGGTCGAGTCGATGTGGGAAACGTAAGACCAAGACCCTTGGTCCAAGGGTGTGCGAGTATTTTAGAGTTGGATTCATCCCCGTAGCTCTTCTGGGTAGGCCACAATGTGCTGTGCAAAAACGAAACTAGGCTGCACCTCTCGGGGAAAATTTGACCTCGTGACCTTGCTTGACCTCTGGAGGTCAAACCGCTGGGAGTGACACCGAAAACTGCTAGGTGTGGACTACTGGGCCTCTGGCAGATATTCTGTGCAAATTTCAGCTTGATCAGAGGTGACCCGAACCTGGGTTGAACCTGGGCCGTCTTGATGTGATGCGACATCTCCCACGTCCCTGTTCGCCAGTGAGTCAGTTTGCCACCTGCCGGGAATTATACTGCGCCGCACGGTCGCTGCGCTTTGCGGGCTAGTCTACCTTCCGGGGGCTCCCTCTCACGCATTGTTACATGCCTACCTAGTCTGGTTTACATAGCCTTAATTGGTCAGGCCTGAAAGTGACCTCATCCTCGAAAGGTCCTTATCTAACCTGAGAGACGGCCCTTTGCCGTCCTTGAGCGCGGCCGAGAAAAGTGTAGTTGGAGGGGAGGCTCCTGCTTGTATTTATTTCGTAATATATAGTTCGCGACATCATGGTCTGCGATGTATGAGTGTGCTCTCGTTTGATATGCTTATGATCGTCGTTATTTGTAACGGCGCCGCTGGTGTAGTGGTATCATGCAAGATTCCCATTCTTGCGACCCGGGTTCGATTCCCGGGCGGCGCACATTTTTCAGGGCAGTTTTTATTTCATGTCGTGAATAAGAATGCTAGTGAGTGGCGTACCCAGGATTTACTCCAGGGGGCAATTTTTGCTCAGGGGGGCATAAAGTACCCCCATCAAAAAGAAACTCACCGGATTTGGGCCACTATTTTTAAAGGACATATTTTCACATTTTTCATATTCTTTTTTTTCGACCAAAGGGGGCACATACAGATCTTCAGGGGGGGGGGGGCAATTGCCCCGTTTGCCCCATCCCCCCTTGTGTACGCCTATGATGCCCGTATGGGCTTAGCACGTTTCGAACCGGCATGACTATACCTTCGCAGTAACGAGAGACATGAGTGATGAATATAAGCAGCGAATACCCTCAGCGGTGGGTATTGGAAAAGGCACCTTATAAACCTGCAAAAAGGGCAACCACTGAAGTCTCAACCCAGCAAAAGGGGCAACCACTCAAGTCTCAACCCAGCATTGCATGCACAGGACCATGCGGTCCATCTGAAATGATACTAATTTCCGATGGTGTGCTTGCATTTGCTGCACGCTCGACATTATAACGATAAAAGCGTTTGGTTTCAACGGAATTTATGCAAGGAAATTATTAGCAGCCGCGGGCCCACAAACGTGTGCAAAAATCACTCAATTTCGTCATGTCCCTTGATAATAAGTTATTGTACCTGGGCGTTGCCCAACGTGCTGCGCATGCGCAGCTATTATACATGCATCTAGCAATTAAATATACAAAGTTCGTAGCGAATAAACAATATACACCCATTCATCAAACAGAATGCTTAGTTGAACATACCGTAACTGAAACATAAGTTTTTTTCCCAATAAATTAACACTAACGAACACAACTGTCGACCCAATGGTCGTGTGCCCACACTCACATGCTCACATATTGAATCTGTATTATTGAATCTTCACTGCACAAGCTTGACTAAGTATACGCCGTACATGTGGATCTAACGCAAAGTTGATGTGTTGATGTGAATAAATAAACAGCGTTCCAGTGCGTTTCGTATATCACAGTATCGCACAACGTGATCGCATTCACGCTTGAAAAAGGACATAATCGAACAGCTAATCACACAAATTTCTTGCATAATGATTTTTGAGTGTTTTCAAATTTGGCAGCTAGTGACACCGTATCGATATTAAAAATAAAATTCGGCCGAGATAAGCAAATCAATAACACAAAGCTCACAACACAAACAAAAATCACAAAACTAAACATTGATATGGGAAATCTAACGACACATGGTTCTCAAATACTCACTAAGATAGTTACAAGTGTGACTCGGCGAGTCACAAAACAAACGTTTATGCAACTGAATAATCAGCACATTTGGCTCAAGATACTAAATAGTTACAAGTGTGACTGTGAAAATCACAAAACACACGTATGCAAGTGAATCGTCAGCATACAACATACTAAGATCATAATTAGGTGCATCTCTAACAGTAACATAACGCATTTGTACAAGGAAATCAATTACACATAGCATGGGGTAGAAGCAGTGCCAAAAGTCTACATAAGAAAATCAATTACAGATTTTACATGAAGTCCTACCACAATCATAAAACCAAACACTTGCACTCAGGAAACTCAGGAATCTGGAAGTTTCGCATACCATTGGGACACCGCTGAAGACGTATTTCTTGTTAGTACCTGAGACAGCTATCGAAGCACTGAGTTTTAGGACAAGTCTTACAAAGACCGCGCCCACATTGCAAGGAAGACGTCTATCTGAAAATCATCCCAAAACGTTCACTGGTAAGTGGTAGACAAACCAGCCACATCTGACGCACATGGGGAAAACTGGAGGAGCTGCGGCACGGGCAAACCGCCGCTCAACGAAGACAGTGGAAGAAACACACTGTATGCCAACGAAACATGGTAAACGACATGTTAAACGCCGCGAATAGCGCAGCTCTAAAGTACGAGTGCGTAGGCGAGTAGTAAAGGCGACATCCAGGATTGGAAGCGCGATGCAGCACGCACGCTTCTCACCAGGGGTAACGGAACAATCAACCAAAACCCGAAAAGTGCTGGCTCACACGCATCACAAAGGCAGTCCTAGCTGGCCTCTAGCTGCGAACACTACCGTACAATGGCTCTAACCTACCGAATCATGGCTCTAAAGCACGCGATCACCACTCGAAGTTTCCGCGCACACAATAATTCGGCACGAGACATTCTGATTACGCGACGTGATCTACAGCAGTCCTGAGAGGCGAAACCTGGCGAGACAATTCGCTGACTCGAGGAATGGCAATCATCACTCAGACCGCACTACTGACGATCGACTCCTCCCACACTCCATCAGTGTAATCACTCAGACCGCACTACTGACGATCGACTCCTCCCACACTCCATCAGTGTAATCACTCAGACCGCACTACTGACGATCGACTCCTCCCGACACTGCACCAGTGTATCGACTCCCTGCTCCCTGTACACCCGTCAGACCATTCCGCTTCGTCCTGCACCGGTGCAGGACACTTCGTCCTGCTCGTTGATCACCTCTCTGCGCTGAAAACCGCTCATGCCACTGGCCATCGCTGTCTCAGTCTCCGATGATTGCCTTCACTGAGCTTCACAAATCCCTTCAACGCATCTTCAAACTCCCTTCACTGAACCTACCACGTCGCGCCACTGAGGCTTTTAACTCGCTCCACTGAGGCCTTTAACTCGCTCCACTGAGGCCTTTAACTCGCTCCACTGAGGCCTTTAACTCGCTCCACTGAGGCCTTTAACTCGCTCCACTGAGCCCTTTAACTCGCTCCACTGAGGCCTTTAACTCGCTCCACTGAGGCCTTTAACTCGCTCCGGAGTTAACGTCGACCCTCCCAGACCGGCCCGGAGGCTTTAACTCGCTCCGGAGCAGTGCAACTCTCCAGCGAATATTATACCACTGCGAGCTCACGGCACTTATTAGTTTCATACGCCATCCGGTGAGCATGCTGACTCTCCACTGAACCTTCCACTCTTCATCTCTTCCTCTCCGCTGCACCTTCACCTCTTCCACCTAACTCCTCCCTCCCCGCCCCGAAGACTCTCCTGGGGCTGGGCGTGAGCCGGAGTCTGGCTTGCCTTCTCACAGTTCCGAGGGCAACACTACACAGACAAGCGTCCACGTCCACGTCCACGTAAACGACCACGTCCACGTCCACGACCACGACCACGTCCACGTCCATGTCCACGTCCACGACCACGTCCACGTCCATGTCCACGTCCACGTAAACGACCACGTCCACATCCACGTCCACGTCCATGTTCACGTCCCCGACCACGTCCACGTTCACGTCCACGTCCCACGTCCCACATCCACGTCCACGTCCACGTCGAGCCTCCCCGGTCGGCCTTTCACAGCACCCACGGCATCACCAGATTCACAATCGCCCACACCCAGCTGCACCCCTCCCCGCGCGCCGCCTCCATCCTCTCCAGCTGCTTCGCCGTCAGTCCGTGCACCGTCACGTGACCTCTGCACGTGCACGGGTGCACCCACAGCGGACGGGCCTTCTGGAACCCGTCGGCGTGCAGCAGCCGCACCCCAGCGCGCCGGGCCACCAGCCCCGTGATGTACAGGTCCTCCAGGTTCACAAACGGCGTGTCCAGCGCCTGCGCGTACAGCCGTCCGGCCGCGGCGCGCGTCAGGACGTAGGCCGTGCCGGAGATGAAGTCGGGCAGCTGGTCTGCGGCGTAGAGCCGCGGGGGGAGGTAGTATTTGGACTCGGTGTCGCGATACGCCGTCACGCCTGCGTAGAGTCTTCCCGCTACCAGCGGCGCGGCGCCCGCACATGCGCCGTCGGGCCGGGCGCAGCGGCGGAGGAACGCGAGCAGGGCCGGCATGTCGACCCACATGTCGTCGTCGACTTTGAGCGCGAACGGCGCCGCGGGGCCGCAGCGGCCGGCCGCCAGCCATTTCAGCATGAAGACCGACTTGACGGTGAGGTTCTGGTAGTGTTCGATGAACGGTTCCTGAAGGACGTCGCCAAACTCGGCCGACTCCGCCGCCAGCGCCACCTGTCGGCAGTGAGGATAACTAGAGTTAGTGGCGGGCGGTGACAGGTGGCCGTGAGAGCGGGGACGACGGAGTAGTGTGAGGAGTGTAAACGATAAGGGCATCACGAGACGGCCACAGCCACGCTCGCACGCACGCTCAATAACGCTCAATACTGAATTTAAATTACATAGCGATGTATGCCAATGTGTTGTACAACATATCGCCATTGTGTAGCTACAATACTGTTAACTTGTCGCTCTCAGCGCTTCTTTTTCGGCTGAATCATGTAGCAGCATACTGCAGTCCAGCGGTATCGATTTTTCCAAATCATGGGGGGGGGACAAACAGCGACGAAGACAACAAATTTGGACTTCGAAGGGCCCACTCTGGTCTCCGGAGGGCCTACTGTGACTTCAATAGGCCACACCCTGTCCTCCAGAGGGCCCACTGTGGCCTCCTGAGGGCCTTGTCTGACCTCCAGAGGGCCCACTCGGGACTGCAGACGACTCAATCTGGCCTGCAGAGGGCCCCCAAGACGAAAAGTGTGGCCTGATCTAAGAGGTTATCAAGCTATTTCAGATGAAAAGCATGCGAAACTCATAGACCTACGGCTACGTGGGCCATGTTTGGGCCCAGGGCGGGGGGGGGGGGGGGCCCAGGTCCTCCCCGTGTATAAGCCCCTACCTAGAGCTGTTTCAGCGCTTTGTGAGACGATATTCATTTCAGACTAAACAAATAATTCCTTTAGAAGATAAAATACATTGTCAGTACACTACTTGATTCCTCATTGTTTTATCATTTCACTCGGTACAGTTCCCACCCGAACAGTATACCTTGGAATGAAAAACGAGGCACCCAATCTAAAGTGGTTGTTAACAACGTCTATCGCGGTTCATTTCGCATCTCACAAACTACGCTTCGGCGTGAATAATCGTTTTCGTTGTATAACAGCAAAGAGGCTGGTTTTGAGGGGCGCCACAAAAGTCACACAATTCTAAAAACTCATCGGATTTCGCTCCTTCATGCAAAAATAGGTGATATAAAACAAACTTCCACTCGTAAAAATTGCGTAAATTTGCATTTAAATTAGGAAATGCGCCATTTTTGGGATGACTTCAGGCGATTTGGGAGGTTTGGCAGTTGGCCCTTCCACCTCCTTGGATACGCCAGTGGCCAGAAAACATGGGGGAGGGGCAAAAGAGCACCTTTGGGGGGGGGGGCAAAAGTATATAAATCGACAGATATGCTACCTGTCACACTGTTTCACAAGAGGAGCTGGATATTTGCGCTGAATATCCTCCCATCGCGCATTAGAACAGAACGGTTCCACGCAAAAGACATAGCCCAACGCGGGGCTCGAACCCGCGACCCCGAGATTAAGAGTCTCGTGCTCTACCGACTGAGCTAGCCAGGCTGGTGGAAGACACGGCACAAAAGCCTACCAGGACGTACCACCTCGTTGCATCAATATTCCATAATGCCAAGAAACCTTGACGTTACGAATTGTAATTGCACGCAACAGCCTATAGATAAAAAATTTACACGTGGTGGTCGCGCTGAATCAAGAGTGTAGGATCATATTCAGCTGAGGGAGCCCCCTTTAACTCTGACGAGGAAGTGGGTCAAATCCGGGGCGATTTTTTAATGGATTTTTATGGTACCTTTTAAGCGATTTTCCCAGCTCAGCCCCCCCCCCCCCCCACCAAATTTTTCTGTAGAAGCTGAAGCTTTACCCCTGCGCTGAATTCCATCACGATTTGACTTATGACATTACGCATTGAAACAGAATGGTTCAGCGGTGTCGATTTTTACAAATTATTGGGGGGAGGGGGGGGGCGAACAGGGACGGGTCCAAGGGGGTCTAACAGCGCAATGGTTATACCAAAACGACTGAAATCGACCAAAAATAACAAATTTCATGATTGTAAAAGAAAATGTAAGGAATAGGCATGGATAAAGAAGTAAGTATGGATAGGTAACTCCGCCCACTTTCTATTGTTATCCGCGACTACGCGCAGCCGCTGCCGTTTCCCGTACTACGAAAACGACAGCTAGTATACCGCCTGCAAATTCCCGAAGTCCAATAACCATTCGCACTCGGAATTGGATGAGACGTCATAGCTGCTGGGCGAGTCCATTATACCACCGGGGGAGGTTGGCACCTCCCTGAATGGGATGCTGATTGCTGAGCCGCGACAATCAAGGCCCTATAAGCGACAATAATCGAAGCAATCGCTGTGCGTGATGCGCTTAGCCTCGGTGCGCACCATATGAAACATATAGTTTATTCTCGTTACGGCGCGGTCGTCAGGCAGAATCAGAATCAGAATATATTTAAAGCCCATCCAGGTACACGCTGGCTTTTCATGTGCTCGCGTCAATGGCATGGATAAAATACCTAATCTCATACACATAAGATACATATACATACACACATACACACACCTGCACTATCACCGCCGCGCCATACCCAGCTGTTTCTGGACCTTCTTTCTGAACACAGAAATACGGGTCTCCCTAATGTCTGGCGGTAGGGCGTTATATGCTCGGGCGGCTCGATAAGCAAACCTCCGCCTCCCGGACTCGGTCCTGATCCGTGGTACGACAAGGAGGTCATCCTGTCTGGTCGATCTCTGTCTCACACTCCGCACGGTATGGAATTGCCTCGCAAGGTCATTTGGTTGTCCCTGGGTCATGATCACTTTGAGCAAGCATAATGTACGGTACATCACGAGGTCCTGGGCAGGTAACCAGTTCAACTCGTCCAGTACATCACGCACGTGGTCGCGCCTGCGCCGCCCTGAAACCACTCTCGCACAGAAGTTGAGTAGTCTCTGTATACGCGTCACTGATTGTGCAGTAGAGTTTCCGTATACAGCGATACAGTAGCGAATCAGTGAGATCACTAGTCCGTTCACGAGCGCCGGCAGTACATCATGGGGGAGGCGATGCCTCGTATGGCTCAGTCCGATCAACAGACCAGTGCACTTCGCTACCAGTTGGTTGACATGCGGTTCAGAAGTGCATTTGATCTCCGTTTACATGTCAGATCGGTAGGCAACAGTACCTATATTCGGCGTCTGTATTATATTTATATTGCTTTGTTGATACTTGAAAACAGGCGGTCGACCAAAATAGCAGTGTTAGACAATTATTCCCTGAATATTTCGATAATACGTATTTATTTCGATCGCATACGTAATATTAGAAGGTAGGGCGTTGAATTTTAAATACGTAATTTTCCACCCAGAGATTCCATGAAACGAGCACGGAGCAAGTCAGTTCAGTTGACACGTGCGACAACTGTGTTTAGAAAGCGGAAAACGGGTTTAAATTTCAACCTCGGTTTTATATTACCTGTCGAGGCGCGCCAATAGAAGTTAATAGTAATTTTGAAAGACATGTATTTTTCGCAATCGCGACAGGAAATAGCTGGCGACGCCGCAGTATCACGTCCAGGTAAACCACGAAGCAATTTTCATCACCATCAATTTGCAATGATTTTAATTACGAATCGTCGCAAACAACTCAAGTGCCGTATCCAATTCGAAACAACTCAAACCGTCGGCAGTACTCCATAGCAAACAACAACGAGCAGCAACCAAAACGCTGGCGCTCAACGTCTCCAGAACTCAAACGGAAACGACGATCCAACGTAAATCACAAACTCTCGTAACCTGCTCGATGGTTTCCTTCTTACTGAAATGAACATATTGCCTCTAAGACCACGTAACGCAACAACACTGCTCTAACCAGTCATTTCGATACAAGAGTAGTGATACTGCCGATCTCTTGTCTCCGATCGACATAGCTATATGAGTACAATGCCAAAGATGACATGAAAATGGCTGAAACAAGCGAATCACATATTTCATTCATTATTATAGGTCGGAGTGGTCAAATCGCCTAATGACTCTACCTTCTATATACGGCCTTTCTCACAGGATCCAACACAAAAATAGCCTCCAGATCCTCCAGATTAACCAATGAGCATGCGCAATAGGTAGGGAGACTTTGACGTCACAGTGACGTCACAGTGACGTCACACCCAAGTGAATTCGACCAATCAAATGAATTGGTGCGAATGGTCATTAGACTTCGGGAATTTGCATACCGCCCGCCCCGTGGTAGGCCGCAACGCTCAGACGGCCACCCCGTGGCACAATCACCAGACTCGCCTTCTGGTGATTGTGGGATGAACCAAATTAAGTTTAAATGCATTCGGGGAGCTCTCACAAGCACTTATGACATGTTCGTTCTACCGATGGACATCATGCCTGGTAATTTGTGCCCATATATGTGGGAACGTCCATTTGGTAGGCCGTTTCCCGTACTACAAAACGACAGCCAGTACCGCTCTGTAGTCGCTATATCGCGTATGATTCCTATCTATAGTTACTTTATCCATGGAATAGGTACAACAAGTTTGTTTTAAATCAGTTGTTAACGCAAAAATAAAGCCACTCGAGTTTTGGCCTTGTGTCGGACAAACCAAAGTTTAGGCCGAGCCTCCGACCGACCAATGGCTTTCAGAATGGTCGAGAATCTCAGAATCTCAAACTGGCACAGGGCCCTCTCGGGCCGGACAATGACTCTCTTGGATAAACCAAGATAATTATCAGGTATTGCAAAGGCCCTCTCAGACCCCTTCTCTCAGGCCTCGTAACTAGCTCCCCTCAGACTAGCATAGGTAAAGCCTTTCCACACTTGGCAAGGGGCCTATCAGACCGGACGATGGCCCTCTCAGGTCGATCGATGGTCCTCTCGAAGAAGCGGATGTTCCTCTCTTACTGACTTAGAGGTCTCAGGCCAGAACAGCGCCCTTTTAGATCGATTGAGGGTTCTCTCAAAGTGGTAAACGGGCATGTCAGGTCGACATGGGACCCTCCCATAGGGCCCTACCAAGTACCATGCTTGGCAAAGGTTCTTTCAGAACGACAATAAGTTAAGCATATATGGCTCTAATGCTTGGGAAATACCGTCTTGAACTAGTCGAGGGCTCTCTCAGATCGCCGCAGAGCCCTCTCCGGCCTAGACAATTGCCATCTCAGACGTCCAACGACTTAGAGGCTCGTCCAGAGCCCCCTCTCACGTCCAGAAGGCCTACTCTGGTCACCAGAGGGCCAACTCTGGCCTCCAGAGAGCCAACCCTGGCCTCCATAGGGCCAACTCTGGCCTCCATAGGGCCTACTCTGGCGTCCAGAGGGCTCACACTGGCGTCCAGAGGGCCTACTCTGGCGTCCAGAGCTCTCACACTGGCCACCAGAGGGCCTACTCTGGCCTCCAGAGGGCCAACTCTGGCAGAGGGCCTACTCTGGCCGCCATAGGGCCAACTCTGGCGTCCAGCGGGCCCACACCAGCCTCCTACAAAGGACCCAATCTGGCATTCAGAGGGCCCACTCGGGACGACCTTTGGAGGGTCCACTTTGGCTTCCAATAACCTCTCCATGACCTCCTCAGGGCCAATCTGGCCTCCAGAGGGACCAAGATGGCTTTCAGAGGGCTAATTCTGCTCCCCAAATCAGGCGTTCAGAGGGCCCACTCTGCCTCTGGCCCGCCTCCAGAGGGCCCATTCTTGCCAACAGAGGGCCCACTATGACACCCAGAAGGCCTATTCTGGGCTCCAGAAGGCCCACTTTGACTTCGAAGGGCCCACTCTGGTCTCCGGAGGGCCTACTGTGACTTCTGTAGGGCCCATCCTGTCCTCCAGAGGGTCCACTCTGGATCTCTGAAGGGCCCACTCGGGACTGTAGACGACTCAATCTGGCCTGCAGAGGGCCCAAGACGAAAAGTGTGGCCTCATCTAAGGGGTTATCAAGCTATTTCAGATAAAAAAACATGCGAAACTCATAGACCTACGGCTACGTGGGCCATGTTTGGGCCCAGGGCGGGGGGACCCCAGGTCCTCCCCGTGTCTAAGCCCCTACCTAGAGCTGTTTCAGCGCTTTGTGAGGCGATATTCATTTCAGACTAAACAAATAATTCCTTTATGAGAAAATACAATACATTTTGTCGGTACACTATAACTTGATTCCTCATTGTTTTATCATTTCACTCGGTACAGTTCCCACCCGAACAGTATACCTTGGAATGAAAAACGAGGCACCCAAACCTAAAGTGGTTGTTAATAACGTCTATGGCGGTTCATCTCGCATCTCACAAACTACGCTTCGGCGTGAATAATCGTTCTCGTCGTGCTATAACAGCAAAGAAGCTGGTTTGGAGGGGCGCCCCAAAAGTCACACAATTATAAAAACTCATCGGATTTCACTCCTTCATGCAAAAATAGGTGATATAAAACAAACTTCCACTCGTACAAATTTCGCACATTTTCATTTAAATTAGGGAATGCGCCATTTTTGGTCTGACTTCAGGCGATTTGGGAGACTTGGCCCTTCCACCTCCTTGGATACGGGCCAGAAAACATGGGGGGCAAAAGAGCACCTTTGGGGGACTGAACTCACCATTGGGGGGGGGGGGCAAAAGTATATAAATGGACAGATATGCTTACATGTCACACTGTTTCACAAGAGGAGCTGGATATTTGCGCTGAATATCCTCCCATCGCGCATTAGAACAGAACGGTTCCACGCAAAAGCGATAGCCCAATGCCGGGCTCGAACCCGCGACCCCGAGATTAAGAGTCTCGTGCTCTACCGACTGAGCTAGCCGGGCTGGTGGAGGACACGGCACAAAAGCCTACCACATAGTACCACCTCGCTGCATCAATATTCAATAATGCCAAGAAACCTTGACGATACGAATTGTAATTGCACGCAACAGCCTATAGATAAAATTGTTTACTCGTGGTGGTCGCGCTGAATCAAGGGTGTAGGATCATATTCAGCTGAGGGAGCTTCAGCCCCCTCAACTTGGCTTCAAAGTTCAGCACCCCCTTTAACTCCGACGAGGAAGTGGGTCAAATCCGGGCAATTTTGTAATGGATTTTATGGTACCTTTTAAGCGATTTTTCCCAGCTCAGCCCCCCAGACTTTTCTGTAGAAGCTGAAGCTACACCCCTGCGCTGAATTCCATCACGATTTGACTTATGACATTACGCATTGAAACAGAATGGTTCAGCGGTGTCGATTTTTACAAATTATTGAGGGAAGGGGGGGGGGGGCGAACAGGAGCGGGTCCAAGGGGGTCTAACAGCGCAATGGTTTTACCAAAACGACTGAAATCGACCAAAAATAACACATTTCATGATTGTAAAAGAAAATGTAAGGAATAGGCATGGATAAAGAAGTAAGTATGGATAGGTAACTCCGCCCACTTTCTATTGTTATCCGTGACCACGCGCAGCCGCTGCCGTTTCCCGTACTACGAAAACGACAGCTAGTATACCGCCCGCCCCGTGGTAGGCCGCACCGCTCAGACGGCCGCCCCGTGGCACAATCACCAGACTCGCCTTCTGGTGATTGTGGGATGAACCAAAGAAAGTTTCAATGCATTCGGGAAGCTCTCACAAGCACTTATGACATGTTGGTTCCACCGATGGACATCATGCCTGGTAATTTGTGCCCATATATGTAGGAACGTCCCCGTGGTAGGCCGTTTCCCGTACTACAAAACGACAGCCAGTACCGCTCTGTATTCGCTATATCGCGTATGATTCCTATCCATACTTACTTTATCCATGGAATAGGTACAACAAGTTTGTTTTAAATCAGTTTTTAACGCAAAAATAAAGCCACACGAGTTTTGGCCTTGTGTCGGATAAACCAAAGTTTAGGCCGAGCCTCTGACCGACCAATGGCTTTCAGAATGGCCGAGAATCTCAGAATCTCAAACTGACACAGAGCCCTCTCGGGCCGGACAATGGCCCTCTTGGATAAGCCAAGAGAATTATCAGGTATTGCAAAGGCCCTCTCAGACTCCTAGACTCCTTCTCTCAGGCCTCGTAAGAACCCCGAGACTAGCATAGGTAAAGCTTTCCACACCTGGCAAGGGGCCTCTCAGACCGGACGATGGCCCTCTCAGGTCGATCGATGGTCCTCTCAAAGAAGCGGATGTTCCTCTCTTACCCAGCCCCCACCAGTAACAGCTGGCAGCACTCGGGCGTGTGGGCGTTAAAAACCTACTACACCATAGGGTTCCCATGTTAAATCGATGATTTTCAGACGAGGCTGGCTCGTAACCTACGGTACATATTTTAAATCCGACTTCTGGAACAGATAGCTACAAGCCTTAGCTACAACGTTTATATTTATCATTTTTCGATATTCCGGGCGTAAAGAGGTTAAATGGGCTTGGGGGTTAAAAAATGTCGGAGCGACCGCTGACGGCTTCCAAGTGTTATTACAGTACTGAAATATACACTACTTCGACTACTACTTCGTAGTAGAATTTAATATGATCGCTTCCAAATGCTACTACATGTACTGCAAATACACTACTTTGACTACTACTTCGTATATTTGCTGGCGTTTAATTCAATAAATAAAGATGTAATCTATGGAAATAGAAGTTATTGATAGCAAACAATATGTTTAATTTATAATAGACAAAACAATTACGATACAATGATGACTTGTCTAATTCATTTGGGCGTTACATTCCTTACTGCTCTACCCGTTGATCTATTACCCTGCTCTTATCGACTTAGAGTTCTCAGGCCGGAACAGCGCCCTTTTAGATCGATTGAGGGGCTGTATTCTGTATTCTGTTCAAACAGTCAACAGGCGGACCCAATTACGGACGGAATCATAAACATTACCTAATTAGCTAAGCAAATATATATATATATATATATATATATATATATATATATATATATATATATATATATATATATATATATATATATATATATATATATATATATATATATATATATATATATATATATATATATATATATATATATATATATATATATATATATATATATATATATATATATATATATATATATATATATATATATATATATATATATATATATATATATATATATATATATATATATATATATATATATATATATATATATATATATATATATATATATATATATATATATATATATATATATATATATATATATATATATATATATATATATATATATATATATATATATATATATATATATATATATATATATATATATATATATATATATATATATATATATATATATATAAATATATATATATATATATATATATATATATATATATATATATATATATATATATATATATATATATATATATATATATATATATATATATATATATATATATATATATATATATATATATATATATATATATATATATATATATATATATATATATATATATATATATATATATATATATATATATATATATATATATATATATATATATATATATATATATATATATATATATATATATATATATATATATATATATATATATATATATTATATATATATATATATATATATATATATATATATATATATATATATATATATATATATATATATATACAGTCGCAATATAAAACGAGAGCCAACACATCAATCACATGCTAGCCACAAACACATTCGCCTGCCTTTTAAAGGCTAGTTTTTCCCCGAACAACTCAGTGGAGGGCAGCTTCTCACAGAGCTGGTTCACGGATCGTGGCAAGCGACAAAACACTCCATTCTTAATTGTGTCTACCCTGGCTACAGGTACGTGCAGCACCAGACGCGAGGGGGTTCTTGTTGGCACAGCGAGCGAAAACATTGCAAGAATTTCGACGGAATCAATCCGACCCGAAAACACATTGTGCAGGTAGTTATGCCAGAACAGCAAGAAGCTGGTTTTGAGGGGCGCTGCAAAAGTCACACAATTCTAAAAACTCATCGGATTTCGCTCCTTCATGCAACAATAGGTGATATTTATCATGAGGTTGGTATGCGCACGCATAAGGGTGCTGCTTTACTAGTACTGTTGCCTGACACCCAGACTTGTCAATTATTCATATTTGTCATGAGTCGATTCACAGTGATTCACGGACCATAATGAATGATTCAATCATGATTCAATCACTCAACATTACCATAATGAATGATTCGATCATGATTCAATCACTCAACATTACCATAATGAATTATTCAATCATGATTCAATCACTCAACATTACCATAATGAATGATTCAATCTTGATTCAATCACTCAACATTAAAGGGAAGTGTCGACTCCTTTGTCTAACTCCTTTGATTTTGAATGTGCGACTCTAAGATTTTATGAGCGTGACAGGGAGGTCATGCTCTACCTGTGTGCCAATTTGCATGCACATCAGAATAGTCTGCTGTTTGACCTTAAACCTATCTGACCTGCTCTAACTCTTTTGATTTTAAATGTGCGACTCTAAGATTTTACCAGAATGATCACTAGGTCGTGATCTATCTGTGTACCAATTTTGAAACAAATCCAAATAGTCCGCGAATGTATTTCCGAATGTGAATGTGAATGTGAGCCAATTGGACACGCGTGTTGTTTATTTTGATTGTACAATGATATTTATAATATTTATTATAATTGCAAATTCCAAGTTACAAAAGCATTAATAACTTCACGTTTCACTTTTTTAAGCGAATAGAACATTTA
The DNA here is from genome assembly GCA_036785665.1 of Chirona hameri. NCBI lineage: Eukaryota > Metazoa > Arthropoda > Thecostraca > Balanomorpha > Balanidae > Chirona > Chirona hameri. The sequence goes on from JAXIVJ010003301.1 coordinate 86,837, forward strand.
TTTTGATTTTGCATTAGGTATTATTTTGTATAAAGCATGATGTGGAATAAAGTGGCGCCGATGCGACAGTGATATTTGGGACATGCGGAGGTCATGCAAATGTTTGTTTATGATATAGTTTTTGATATGGTATAGCCTAGAAATTAGGAAAAGGTGGGTACCTTTTGATAATTTTTCGTGTGAAAAAGGTGTGCGTGTACGGTGTGGTTTATGAGCCAAAGTATGAGTTAGTTACCTTCTCTAAGTATTTAGGTACCTACCCCTAACCCTACCAGTTCCAAGGTATTCACCTAGTTAGGGCTGATTGAACAGTGGCTTTGTGCCCACTGGAGTTGGACACAAAGCCTCGCTTTCTTTACGCATAGATGAATTACAGGCTACAGCTTAGGACACAGAGCTCATATAATTGGCCATTAAGTGCCTGGTTTGACCACAGGGCACAGATGAATGCTGGGCCACTGGCATATTTTGTGGACAGTTTATGCTGTTCGACCAAAAAAGAATGATTCTTTGAGCAATGAATGATTCAATCAGCCTATTTTCTCTGTATGAATGATTCAATCAGTGACTCACAACAGGTTTGCGCATGAGATGAATCGATTGAATCGATTCATGAGTCATTCATTTGAAATAAGAATGATTCAATCAAAAGTAGTCGATTCACATTGAATCATTGGCAAGTCTGCTGACACCACACCAAATTTCAACTCGATCGGGCAAGTAGTTTCAGAAATACAAAAAAAGGCGCGGGCGTGCGCACGTGCAGAGGAACCACACCCCTGACTTGTGGGGAAAGTGGCGGCTGAGAGGTCCCAAACCACACACCACATTTTCACACAATCGGCTCAACCGTTCTTGAGATATAGAATAGGGGTGTGCACGTCCGCACGTGCAGAACACCCCACCTCTATCTTGTGGGACCGGCGGCGACGGGGGGGGGGGCCCTAACCACACACCAAATTTGCACACAATCGGCCCAGCCATTGCGGAGTTTTTGAAGGAAGAAAAAAAACACCCTTCAACACCCCTCACGCGCCACGGCCCACGCGCAGTGGTAGTCACCCACGTGAGTCGGCACCTGTGGTCTCAAACAGGGAAGGTTGGATGGAGGCTGCTCAGCAAAGAAGTCCGCCTGTCAATCGGACGTGCGGTTGCAGAGATATGAGCTTCTCAAAAGCGTCGCCACGGGTCGGGTCGGGCCGCTCATATTCATATTTTCCCCTACTCTACAGAAGGAAGAGCGAGCGCAGCGCTTCGCGCTCGCTCGTAATTATCAACAGCTTCCGGCAATTTCTGGTTTGAATATTCGCGGCTTAGCAGCCAGTGAAGCGGTAGGATTACCGTCCAATCTCCGGTCACGTCCAAATACCGGACTTGTCTTGTCATTGGCGGTGTAGACGATACAGCCCTCAAACTTCTGTTGTCAGCGATCCAACCGCCACCTATCACCGGCTGTCACTAACTATAGTTATCTTCACCGCCGACAGGCAGCGCTGGCAGCGGACTCGGCCGAGTTCAGCGACGTACAAAAACACTAATACACCCGGCTAGTAGCTGCCGACAGGCAAAAGTCCGGCATTTCACCGTGGCCGGAGATTGGACCTTACCTTATATAGAACTAGAGGCTAGAGTTTGTCTCTAGCAACACTATAGCGCATATAGGGCAGGGGTTATCAGCGTCAAGGGCACGGTTACCCCATTTTGGCGACCAGAACGGCCCCTTGCCTCGAACTGAAATAAATGTGTATCATACAAAAATACATAATCAATATTTGCCTTGCAACGTCTATTCAATGTCAAAACTACCAGCTTGTGTTATTAGTGCAGAAAGCGAGAATCTCAAGTCCATTTTTTGGGGGAAGGGGGGTGCATGAGCCAATGCTAAAGGGGCCCAATTCGGTTAGCCCCCCATCGCAAAATCCTGGCTGGACTTCTGCCTATAGGTAAAAACGTTTATACGTGCTGGAGGCGCTGAATATCCTCCCATCGCGCATTAGATAGAACAGCGGTTCCACGCAAAATCGATAGCCCAACGCGGGGCTCGAACCCGCGATCGGACACAGAGCTCATATAATTGGCCATTAAGTGCCTGGTTTTGACCACAGGGCACAGATGAATGCTGGGCCACTGGCATATTTTGTGGACAGTTTATGCTGTTCGACCAAAAAAGAATGATTCTTTGAGCAATGAATGATTCAATCAGCCTATTTTCTCTGTATGAATGATTCAATCAGTGACTCACAACAGGTTTGCGCATGAGATGAATCGATTCATGAGTCATTCATTTGAAATAAGAATGATTCAATCAAAAGTAGTCGATTCACATTGAATCATTGGCAAGTCTGCTGACACCACACCAAATTTCAACTCGATCGGGCAAGTAGTTTCAGAAATACAAAAAAAGGCGCGGGCGTGCGCACGTGCAGAGGAACCACACCCCTGACTTGTGGGGAAAGTGGCGGCTGAGAGGTCCCAAACCACACACCACATTTTCACACAATCGGCTCAACCGTTCTTGAGATATAGAATAGGGGTGTGCACGTCCGCACGTGCAGAACACCCCACCTCTATCTTGTGGGACCGGCGGCGACGGGGGGGGGGGGGCCCTAACCACACACCAAATTTGCACACAATCGGCCCAGCCATTGCGGAGTTTTTGAAGGAAGAAAAAAAACACCCTTCAACACCCCTCACGCGCCACGGCCCACGCGCAGTGGTAGTCACCCACGTGAGTCGGCACTGTGGTCTCAAACAGGGAAGGTTGGATGGAGGCTGCTCAGCAAAGAAGTCCGCCTGTCAATCGGACGTGCGGTTGCAGAGATATGAGCTTCTCAAAAGCGTCGCCACGGGTCGGGTCGGCCGCTCATATTCATATTTTCCCCTACTCTACAGAAGGAAGAGCGAGCGCAGCGCTTCGCGCTCGCTCGTAATTATCAACAGCTTCCGGCAATTTCTGGTTTGAATATTCGCGGCTTAGCAGCCAGTGAAGCGGTAGGATTACCGTCCAATCTCCGGTCACGTCCAAATACCGGACTTGTCTTGTCATTGGCGGTGTAGACGATACAGCCCTCAAACTTCTGTTGTCAGCGATCCAACCGCCACCTATCACCGGCTGTCACTAACTATAGTTATCTTCACCGCCGACAGGCAGCGCTGGCAGCGGACTCGGCCGAGTTCAGCGACGTACAAAAACACTAATACACCCGGCTAGTAGCTGCCGACAGGCAAAAGTCCGGCATTTCACCGTGGCCGGAGATTGGACCTTACCTTATATGGAACTAGAGGCTAGAGTTTGTCTCTAGCAACACTATAGCGCATATAGGGCAGGGGTTATCAGCGTCAAGGGCACGGTTACCCCATTTTGGCGACCAGAACGGCCCCTTGCCTCGAACTGAAATTAAATGTGTATCATACAAAAATACATAATCAATATTTGCCTTGCAACGTCTATTCAATGTCAAAACTACCAGCTTGTGTTATTAGTGCAGAAAGCGAGAATCTCAAGTCCATTTTTTGGGGGAAGGGGGGTGCATGAGCCAATGCTAAAGGGGCCCAATTCGGTTAGCCCCCCATCGCAAAATCCTGGCTGGACTTCTGCCTATAGGTAAAAACGTTTATACGTGCTGGAGGCGCTGAATATCCTCCCATCGCGCATTAGATAGAACAGCGGTTCCACGCAAAATCGATAGCCCAACGCGGGGCTCGAACCCGCGACCCACGCAAAATCGATAGCCCAACGCGGGGCTCGAACCCGCGACCCCGAGATTAAGAGTCTCGTGCTCTACCGACTGAGCTAGCCAGGCTGGTGGGAGCAGCGGCACAAAAGCCTATCAATACGTACCACCTCGTTGCATCAATATTCAATAATGCCACGGGTTTATTGAATATTTTATAAACTTATACTTAAAACTACTTAAAACTAATATACTTAAAACTTGACGATACGAATTGTAATTGCACGCAACAGCCTATAGGTAAATCGTTTATACGTGGTGGTCGCGCTGAATCAGGAGTGTAGGATCATATTCAGCTGAGGGAGCTTCAGCCCCCCTCAACTTGGCTTCAAAGTTCAGGACCCCCTTTAACTTCGACGAGGAAGTGGGTCAAATCCGGGGCGATTTTTTAATGGATTTGTATGGTACCTTTTAAGCGATTTTTCCCAGATCAGCCCCCCCCCTAAACTTTTCTGTAGAAGCTGAAGCTTTACCCCTGCGCTGAATTCCATCACGATTTGACTATGACATTACGCATTGAAACAGAATGTTCAGCGGTGTCGATTTTTACGTGGGTGGGGCGAACAGGGACGCATCCAAGGGGGTCTAACCCTGTTCCCGAACAGGGAACAGGCAAAATTATTGGGGGGGGGGGGCGAACAGGGACGGGTCCAAGGGGGGTCTAACAGCGCAATGGTTTTACCAAAACGACTAAAATCGACCAAAAATAACACATTTTATGATTGTAAAAGAAAATGTAAGGAATAGGCATGGATAAAGAAGTAAGTATGGATAGGTAACTCCGCCCACTTTCTATTGTTATCCGCGAACACGTGCAGCCGCTGCCGTTTCCCGTACTATCAATCAATCAATCAAAATATATTATCAAACAAACAAATATAATAAACAATACAAGTGCGATTGGCGCAAATGCACACTGCATATAACATGGCACCTCTCGCGAACTGAAACGTAAACTCACCAAATTTGCACACAAACACACCAAATTTGCACACAATCGGTCCAGCCATTGGGGAGTTTTTGCGACCACAAAAAAAATAACACCCTTCAACACCCCTCACGCGGCACGCGGTAAGGCCCACGCGCAGTGGTAGTCACCATACGTGAGTCGGCACTGTGGTCTCAAACAGGGAAGGTTGGATGCGGCTGCTCAGCAAAGAAGTCCGCCTGTCAATCGGACGTGCGGTTGCAGAGATGAGTTTCTCAAAAGCGTCGCCACGGGTCGGGTCGGGCCGCTCATATTCATATTTCCCCCTACTCTACAGAAGGAAAAGCGAGCGCAGCGCTTGGCGCTCGCTCGTAATATCAACAGCTTCCGGCAATTTCTGGTTTGAATATTCGCGGCCTAGCAGCCAGTGAAGCGGTAGGATTACCGTCCAATCTCCGGTCACGTCCAAATACCGGACTTTTATTGTCATTGGCGGTGTAGACCAGGGTAATAGATCAGCGATTCAACCGCCATCTACCACCGGCTGCCACGAACTATAGTTATCCTCACCGCCGACAGGAGGCGCTGACAGGGGACTTGGCCGAGTTCAGCGACGCACAAAGGCACCGATACACCCGGCTAATAGCATGAAAAGTCCGGCATTTCACCGTGGCCGGAGATTGGACCTTACCTTATATAGAACTAGAGGCTAGAGTTTGTCTCTAGCAACACTATAGCGCATATAGGGAAGGGGTTCTCCGCGTCAAGGGCACGGTTACCCCATTTTGGCGACCAGAACGGCCCCTTGCCTCGAACTAAAATTGAGTGTGCATCATACAAAAATACATAATCAATATTTGCCTTTCAAGGTCTATTCAATGTCAAAACTACCAGCTTGTGTTACTAGTGCAGAAAGCGAGAATCTTACAAAAATACATAATCAATATTTGCCTTTCAAGGTCTATTCAATGTCAAAACTACCAGCTTGTGTTACTAGTGCAGAAAGCGAGAATCTCAAGTCCATTTTTTTGGGGGGGGGGGTGCATGAGCCAATGCTAAGGGGACCCAATTCGGTTAGCCTCTCCCTCCCCTCCCCTCCCCCCGGCCCCGAGGGCAAAATCCTGGCTGGAACCCTGTCTATAGATAAAACATTGTATACGTGCTGGACGCGCTGAATATCCATCGGCATTAGAACAGAACGGTTCCACGCAAAAGTGACAGCCCAACGCGGGGCTCGAACCCGCGACCCCGAGATTAAGAGTCTCGTGCTCTACCGACTGAGCTAGCCAGGCTGGTGGACGGAGCGGCACAAAAGCTTACCAATACGTACCACACTCGTTGCATCAATATTCAATAACGCCAAGAAAACTTGACAATACGAATTGTACTACTATAGGACTATAGGTAAAATCGTTTATTACGTGGTGGTCGCGCTGAATCAGGAGTGTAGGATCATATTCAGCTGAGAGAGCTTCAGCCCCCCTCAACTTGGCTTCAGAGTTCAGCTCGCCCCCCTTTAAAGGAAATAGTTCAGCCTTCAACATTAGTTTTAAACTGAGATAGCAGTTATGTAGCCCGTGTTGGGAAACCCCGATCTGTAAGTTTTCTTGACTGAAAAGACTTCCCAGCCGAATATATTTGATTTTTTGGCGAAGGAATGCGGTGCTGGCGAAAGAATGTTGTACTGGTTTTAGCCCAGGCAGAGGCTATACCATCAGCCAATCAGCTTGCAGCTGGTGCTAGCAAGCGAACGCCGGCCGCCGGTTGGCACATCTCCAATGCGAGTCTATCCTTACGCGACTACTTTCGAATCTGATTGGCTGAACCATTTGTTTACATTCGCGTGACGTCAGGACTCTGACTCAGAGAGTTATGCATATAGTTTTTGATAAGCAATAAAAATGTACGACCTTATGTCCTGAATCGACGCGATATAAGGCCATTTTTGACATATAAAAATAAATGGTATTACACAATATAATCAAATCGTTTGGTAAAAAAATTCCAAGGTGAACTATTCAATTTAAAGGAAATAGTGGCTTCCACATTCCACAGGGGGCCCACTCTGACGTCCATAGGGCCCACTCTCACGTCCAGAGGGTCCTAATCTGGCCTAATCTGGCCTACAGGGAGCTCACTCTGACCAGCCCCCAGAGGGCCCAATCTGGCATTTAGAGGGACCCCTGGCCTCCGAAGGGCCCACACTGGCCTATAAAGGACCCAACCTGGCATCCAGAGGGACCCCTGGCTTCCGAAGGGCCCACACTGGGCTATTAAGTACCCAACCTCGCATCCAGAGGGGACACCCTGGCCTCCGGAGAGCCCACACTCGCCTATAAAGGACCCAACCTGGCATCCAGAGGGACACCATGACCTCCGGAGGGCCCATAGGCGTACACAAGGCGGCGGGGGGCAAACGGGGCAATTGCCCCCCCCCACCCCCCCCTGAAGGTCTGTACGTTAGGCCGGGTCATTCGATAGGTTTTTGCAAGCATGCACAGATTAATAGTGAAATTATTATGCGCTATCATTCCAAACTGACATGAATTTTTCTAAATTTTTGCAAATCAAATTTGGAGGTGCCAACCGGCCTCATTTTGGGGACACTTTTGCGATTTTTTTCGGCAATAATCGTACATTTGGGCATTCATGATTTTTTTTTTACTTTTTTTTTCTGAAAATATAATTGTCGAATTATCCGTATGCTCTTTGACAACCGTAGTGATTGTCATGGAGTTATCACGGACAATAAAGCTGTTTCTATGCATTTCCTGTAAGGATTCTAAGGCACCCACTCACAGCGCCATCTATTGAGCGGGCTTGCCATGTATGCACTAGGTGCAGTTTCCCGGCTGCGGAGGTCTGCAGAGGAGCTCCACACGCACTGAAATCAGTGGCAGCGGATAAGGGGGGAGGGGGCGACAGGGCGGAAGCTGCCCCCCCACACTCAAGAAGTTGGGGGGGGGGAACATATGATTCCCCCCCCCCCCCCTCATAAATTTGTAAATTGGTAAATTCGCTGATCATTTTTCAGGGAGTTGGTTCGATTTTTTCCCCTTTTTTACTGACAAATTGAGCACCGAGTGCCCCGAGGTGCCCCCAGCCAGCCTGAGGGGACCTCTAAGGCCGACAGAAGGGCCTCAGTCAGCCTAAGGGGCCCTTGGAAGGCCTGAAACTTCAACATGGGCTGTCCGACGTTTTTTTAGACCATTTAGGAGGCCCTGCAAAATATAGTGACCTAAATCCGAGGAGATGCCATTTCGCGCAATTTTTTTTATTCGGGGGAGGGGGCTTTTGGCCGTGGGGAGGGGCCTTTTGGCCGAGGGGTCCCCCTGGGTTGCTTTTCCCTCATCCGAAAATACCTTCCGCCGCCACTGACTGAAATGGAGCACCAGCAGATTAACTCAATGGCAAATATATTTAAAGTGGGTGGGGGAGGAGTGCGTGGCAAACAAATTTGACTGCATGACCTTGATCCGCCCCTCGAGACAGGACAGGTACATGTCCTATCTCCAGACGGGAAGCCCGGTGCCTGTCCTGTCTCCAGGCGTGAGGCCCGGTGCCTGTCCTGTCCCCAGACGTGAGACACGATACCTGTCCTATCTCCAGATGTCGGGGTCCGTACCTTCCCGCCTCTAGTCCGTGAGGCCCGGTACACCCTCCTGGGGCCTAGGGTCATGACCCCTCTTGAAGGGGCCTAGGGGGCCATGACCCCCCCTCTTGGAGAGTAGTGGGCCGTGACCCCTTCCTGGAGGGTAGGGGCCATGACCCCCCCTCCTGGAGGCCTGGGGAGCCATGATCTTCTCCTGGGGCCTAGGGGGCGTGACCCCCTCCTGAAGGGGCATAGGGGGCCGTGCCACCCCCCCCCCCCCCCCTCCTGGAGGGTAGGGGGGCCATGACCCCCCCCCCCCCCCCCCCCCCCTCCTGAAGGGTAACCGACTTCGGCTTGAGGGGCCCTCAGCTGTCCTGAGAGGATATTGTCAGGCCTGACAGAGCCCAATCCCAGGCTTGAGCGGGCCCAGGCTGGTCTGAGATGGCAATTGGTCTAGGCCGGGGAGGGCTCTGCGGCGATCTGAGAAGGTCCTCGACTAGTTTGAGACGGTATTTCTCAGGCATTAGAGCCATATATACTTAGCTTAATTGTCATTCTGAAAGAACCTTTGCCAAGCCTGGGTACTTGGTAGGGCCCTATGGGGAGGGGGTCCCATGCCGACTTGAGATGGCCGTTTACCACTTTGAGAGGACCCTCAATCGATCTAAAAGGGCGCTGTTCCGACCTGAGAGCTCTAAGTCGGTAAGAGAGGAACATCCGCTTCTTTGAGAGGACCATCGATCGACCTGAGGAGGGCCATCGTCCGGTCTGAGAGGCCCCTTGCCAGGTGTGGAAAGGCTTTAGGTGTGGAAAGGCTAGTCTGAGGGGTTCTTACGAGGCCTGAGAGGAGTCTGAGAGGGCCTTTGCAATACCTGAGAATTCTCTTGGCTTATCCAAGAGGGCCATTGTCCGGCCCGAGAGGGCCCTGTGCCAGTTTGAGATTCTGAGATTCTCGGCCATTCTGAA